>JAMXBD010001788.1:0-291525 GCA_024138025.1 Combretum micranthum
TTATGTAGAAATTGATTTTCCTTGATATACCCTTGTATTTCCTTAATAAATAAATATGACTTTATCCCTTTATTCTCTCGTATAAGTGTTAAGATGAAGTTTATTATGTATTTTGACCATATCTTCTAAGATAAGCTTAGATAATGTTAAAATACACTTCAGTTTCAACACGAAGGGCAACATACGTCTCGTGTACTAACTTTTGCAGTTTAGAAAATGCACATTATTCACTTAAAAACACTTCCCACATGAACTCAAACACGGATTGTGTTCTCTCTCATGTGGCACACATAATACTCTTTTGTTTCTCGCATAAGCCTTTGTATCATTTTTTTGTCTCTTGCATACTACATTAAGTTTCCTACACAAGCTAGGTTGTGTACTCTCTTATGTAGACTGCATTTTTCTAACTTTCTTCATTTTGAACAAAACTCACATTAGCTCACCCAATATCTATCTTTTATGCATAAATAACCTTCCAAAACCTAAAATCAATGTTTAAACTAATTAAGTACATTTTTCTTATAATTATTCATAAAAATTAATTATTAAAACTCGAAATGTCCCTAAAAATAAAGGTTAAATCACAACTCATCATGAGTATATTCAATAGTTTGAAATTCTTATCATTCAAAGCCAAATTATGGAGACTCTTGATCAATATATTGGTCGGTTCATTATTGGGTTGAGATATGATATTGCAGATGTTGTGGAGCTTCAAAGGATTGATACCTTAGGGAAGGCGATGTTGATGGCAAAGAAGGTTGAAAGGCAACGTAAACACTACAACTCTTCGAGTAACTCTTCTAAACCTAAATGTAGGAAGAAATATTATTGGTGTGATGATAAAAAGAAGATTATTAGTAGCCATAAGAAGGATAAAAAGCATGAGTCTAGTCATGGGATGATTGCTGATAAAAAGGAAAAATTGATTTCTAAATCATCTGATTCTAGTAGTGTCGGAAGGAAAATTAGAGATATTAAATGTTTTAAATGCTTAAGTTATGAACATATGGCTGCCCAATGTTTGAAAAGATGCGTTGTTTATACTCATAGGGGTTGTTTGGAGAGTGATGGTCAAGGGAAAAGAAGTAGTTGTTCTAATTCTGATGAGGATGGTGGGGAGTAAGTGCCAACTGAGAAAGTAGGTGGGGTTATAGTGGCTTTGAATGGTGTAGTAAGGAGAAGCTTAAGTGTGACACGCTATTGATTAGGAGCAAAGAGAAGATATATTCCATATTAAGTTATTAATAAATGGGGCCGTTTGTATGGCCATCATTGATTCCGGTAGTTGCACCAATGTAGTAGCCGACACTCATAGAGGAGTTACAACTTCCAACCAAGGCTCATCCATAACTATATCGGTTGCATTGACTCAATGACAAGGGCTCTATTCATGTCATTAAGTAGGCATGGGTTCCTATGTTTTTATTTAATCATTATACTGATGAGGTTCTTTGTGATATAGTGCTTACGAATGCAACTTATAATCTATTGGATCATCCTTAGTTGTTTGATCAAAATGTAAATCATAATAATAGGGACAATACTTGTTCTATTTTATTCAATGGGAAGAGAATTAAATTGTTTCTTTTAAGTCCTGAAACTGTGAGACAAACGCATAGCGAATTGAATCCCCCTAAGAAAGAGTCATTGTTGTTGATATAAAGGATAGCTGAGAAGGAAATTTCCAGTAGGCAACCAATATACTTATTATGTGTGAGGTGCAACAATTATTGAAGCAATTTTTTGATGTTTTTGAGAGCTTCCCATGGTATTACATCCATTGAGGAGAATTGAGCACCAAATTGATTTAGTACTTGAAGCTGCATTACCTAATAAGCTAGCCTATAGAATGAATCCCAAAGAGGCTAATGAGTTAAAGAAACAGGTTGATGATTACTAGAGAAAGGGTTTGTGCATGAGAAAATGAGTCCATGTACCCAAAAAAGATGGTAGTTGGCAAATGTGTGTGGATAACAGAGCAATAAATTGTGTTACTATGAAGTATATATGTCATATATCATGCCTTGATGGCGTATTTGATGAATTTCATGGTACCCAATTGTTTTATAAGATTGACTTAAAAAGTAGGTATCACCAAATGCAAATGAAGGTTGGAGATGAGTGAAAAATGGCTTTCAGGACCAAACATGGTTTGTATGAGTAGACAGTTGCCTTTTGGCTTGTCCTATACTCCTAACACTTTCATGAGGCTGGTGAACTATGTATTAAGTTCTTAAGAATGTTTGTGGTCGTCTATTTTGATGACATCTTGGTGTATAGTCTAGATTTGAAGAGTCATGTTATGCACTTGACATCAGTTTTTATCATGTTGAAGAAGGAGAAGTTGTATGCAAATTTTAAGAAGTGTATTTTCTATTTACATGAGGTGATATTTTTGTGATATGTTGTATCTAGAGAAGGCTTTCATGTTGATGATAAGAAGGTTAAGGCTATCGCTGAGTGGTCTATTCCTACTACTGTATCTAAGGTTAGTAGCTTTCATGGACTTACTTCCTTTTAGAGGAGGTTCATTAAGGATTTTAACATAATTGCAACAACATAGATAGAGTTGACAAGAAGGCGATTCCTTTTCATTGGAACCAAGTGGCTAATTGAAGCTTTGAGTTGATCAAACAGAAGTTGACTTTAGCACCTTTGTTAGCACTACTAGATTTTAATAATTTTTTTGAGCTTGAAAGTGATGCCTCCAATGTTAGAGTTGGTGCAATTCTTATGCAAGAGAGCCATTCTATCGTCTATTTTAGTATGAAGCTTCATGGAGTGACTTTAAATTATCCCATCTATGACAAAGAGTTATTTCTTGATTCACACTCTTAAGGTATGACAACACTATCTTTTATCTAAAAAGTTCACTATATTTTTTTATCACGAGTCTTTGAATTATTTGAGGGGTTACAGTAAATTGTCTAAGAGACATACTGGATAAGCAGAATTTTTAGAGACATTTGCATACACTATTAAATATAAAAAAAGGTGATACTAAGTAGTAGCTGATGTGTTGTGTTAGTATTATTTGTTGTTGAACTTTAAGTAGGCTAAGTTGTTAAGATTTGAGCTTATTGTGGGGAATATCTTGAGGATAAAGTGTTTGCACCTATTGCAGAGCTTGCAATGAAGGGAGATCAGTAGATGGTTATCATATGACTAATGGTTATTTATTTCGACATGGGAAGTTATGTATTCTATATGGCTCTATGCGAGAGATGCTTAATAGATAAGCACATAGTAGTAGACTTTCTAGGTATTTTAGCAACCATCTTACGCTTAATGCTTTGAATGAACACTGTTATTGGCTAATATGGCTAAAGATGTTGATAGAGTGATAGAAAGGTGTTAGACCTGCAAGAAGGCCAAGAGTAGAAGTGAACCACAAACATGCTATTACCAATTCCTACTAAACCATGTGTTGATTTGAGTATGGATTTTGTTATGGGCTTCCTAAAACTCAAAGGGGACATGACTCGGTTATGAAGGTGGTTAATTGATTTAGCAAAATGAGACACTTTATCCCTTGCCATAAATCCGATGATGCAATCTATATTTCTAGTTTGTCTTTATAGGAGATAGTGAAGTTCCATGGCATTCCATAGTTTATTGTTTTCGATAAAGGTGTGAAATTTTTGAGCTACTTTTAGAAAACTTTGTAGAGAAGATTGTGTAAAAAGTTGTTTAGTACTACATGTTATCCAAAAACCATTGCATAAATTGAAGTTGTGAGTAAAAATTTTGGTTCTTTATTGCGAGACACAGTTAGGAAGAATTTAAAGGATTGGGATTCATGTTCGCCTATTGTGGAATTTGCCTATAATCCCTCAGCCCATGGTGTAACAAGTAAGTTGGCCTTTTAATGTAGTTTATGGGTTTAATCCTAATACTCCATTAGACTTGCTTCTTAAAGATCTTATTGCTAAAGATAATGAAAGTGGATTGGAATATGCTCGCCAAATTCAGTAGCTACATCAAAAGGTATATGATTACTTGCAAAATATAGGTGATAAATTGAAAGAGAGAAGATACAAAGGTAAGAGAAGAGTTGAATTTGAGCCTAGTAATTTGGTGTGGATTCACCTTACAAAAGATTGATTTCCAGGAAAAGAGGGTAGAAATTAGCACCCCAGGCTAATGGACCATTCTAGATAGCTGAGCAAATAAATGAGAATGCTTATAAAGTTGAGGTGTCAGGTGATTTTGGAGGAACTTCAACTACTTTCAATGTGACAGATTTATCACCTTATTTTTCTAGATGAATTTGATCAAGATTTGAGGGCAAATCTTCATAAGGCTAAGGGAGATGATAGCAATCATGATTCGCATAGACCGATCATTCGAGCTAGAGCTATAAGATTGATGGACTTAGATCAACATATCCTTATGGATAAATTGAATGAAGATAAGTTAGAGTATTTACAAGGATATATGATACACTTCGGTGATAGGCAAGATTTAGTGTGCTTAAGTGTAAAGGAAATATAAAACTTAAAGAAAAACTCATCAATAGTGAAGATCACGCCCATGCTAGAGATAGTAATTAAACATAAACAAGTGAATGAAGCAGTAGAGGAGATCACCCTTCCCCCAACCCCATCACAACCATGACCTAACTCATGATCACCATACGTGGTCGTGATTGAGCCCGTAAGCTCATTGTCTATAAAGAAAATTGAGAGTCGCAAGGGTCATGACCATGACATAGCTCGTGCTTCATGTTTTCACGCCTATGATGAGTTTTCTTCAAAGCCTATTTTTGTGATCCAGGAGATCATGGGACCAACACATGATCATGATCCACAGCACAATTTCATACATTGTTTCCAAAGTTTATTTTTTTTCCTACTTTAATTTTTTTGACTTTTATGTTCTATATTTCCCTTTGCCCGACCTATAGAGTATATAAGGGTCCACAGGGTTAGGTTAGAAAAGTTTTTGCATCTTTGGCATCTTGTTATCCTTTGTGACCAATTGCTTATTAAATAATACTGAGTTTTCTTCTCAAGGTTATTCTTTGTTGTTTCTTTTAATCTTACGTAATATTGGTTGATCGAAATAACTAGTTCAATTCTTTCTTTAGTGTATCATATCCAAGGATTGATTGTTCATATCTTTTATTTCAATTTTTCATAAAAAAAATTACAAATCCTTATATTGCAATATAATGTTGAATCCATAAAACACGTAAATTCTCCAATCCATATCAAAGTCAACTAAAAAAATCCATTATTTTCATAAATCTTAACTTATTTTTCAGTTAAATTCATTTTATTAGGAACAAACGGGCCTAAAGGAGTTACACTCGAGCTCAACATCAATTTGAGTCAGGTTTGAGCTTAAAAGTTAAAGCCCAATCGAGCTTTAAGTTTTTCGTTCAAGTTGAGTTCGAGCTAATACCGTATCATTTCTACTTGATTCGTTTACAATCCTATATTTAGGTAGTATAGTTCAAAGATTTTTCAAATAAGGTTATATATGTTGAGTTAAGACAATATAATGTTGAACCCAAGCTCGGCTCTCAAGCTCAATCATGCTTAAAATTTCAAACTCAAATCTGACTCAAAGTGGTAATGAACAAATTTGAGCTTAGGTTAATTAGACTTGTTCATACTCGATTTAATAAAGAAATAATTTTTATTCTAATTAAAGTAATATTAATATCCAAACTCTATTAGAGTTCAAATAACAATTACAATCAACTTAAGCTTAATCAATTCAGTCTTGATTAGACTCACAAACTAATAGAGCTAAACATTATAAAGCTCTATCTTGACTTGATAAATTATTTGAATAGCTCAAGATCGAGCTTGACTCAACTGTTCTCAAATCAAACTCAATTAAAAATCTATTCGAACTCGAATAATTTGCAAATTGATTTGGTTCGTTCACTCCACTAATTGTAACGGTGCATAACATAGGATGATATTTGCTGTTCCATAATTGGTTCATTCACTCCACTAATTATAATGGTGCATAGCATAGGATGATATTGACCTGTTTAATGAATTAGACAAATTCTCAAACTTGATCTTGACCTATTTAATGAATTAGACAATTTGGCTATTATAAAATTTATGATTTTGAAATATATACCCAATAGGACTTAATGTCCCAAAAAATTAGTTGAGCCCTATTAAAAGGATTCATGATCTTATGGATCCTAACCAGACAACCATTAACCAAAAAATGACAATTAAGAGAAATTGGTGATAAGTATGATTTGGACTAAGTATTGATATGAAGATATGGTTATGAGACGAATTATTAAGCTTTGTTGAGCTTTTAGATGTTTGAAAGTGACTTTAAGTACACAGTAATTGCATGTTAGTTGCTATGATAAAATATAAAACCAGATCGAAGTTACACCAAGGTAATTAATTATGTGTTGGTTGCCACTTGGTTGCTCAATCTAGTGAGTGACACCCTTAGACTAGGTTGCAAGTCTGGTTGCAACATCAAGAGGATATAGTAGTTTAGGTGCTTAGGCCCCTTCGAAGGCGTGGGTAAGCTTAATAGGTAGTTGATAGGAGAAACCTATAACTAGTACAATCAACTTGAGGTAAGATGAAGTTGTGATGAGGTTATCAAAGCGTTATAGGTTGTTGGATAAAGCATCATAATGGACAGTGCTTAGTTATAGCTAGATTCAATAAGTAGCTTTATCTGAGAGTACTTCTTTCTCTTCTTCCCAACAACAGTACTAAAGTCCTCACTATCCCTCAATTAGCATAAAGCAAATTTGAGCGCCTTTCAACTAATTCACGTAAACCTTAGATATATCGTTTTACGTGATATATATGACAAAACTATGCATCATATGCACTCAGGGCATGGCACCCTATATATCACTTACCATTAGAATCAAGGGTAATTGGATAATCCTGTTGTATAAGGTATCTACCCATACTCGATGGATAAGGGTCATTAGGTTAGGTATGGGGATATTTTTCCTAAAATCTGCTCTCACAAGGTGGGATGGGTATAGGTATAAGTAGGTTCGAGTATGGGGTCTTCACAACCTCTACCTAACTGAAACCTATACTCTAATATATAGCAGATACAGGTTCTTAAGTACCATATAAACACCCTTCTAGAAATTTTTAGTTGGGAAAAACATCAACTATATGTGCTTATAGCTTTTAATTATGCAGAGGTGTTGTTTATCTTCTGAGGCTAATTAATATATAAGTGCACCAAAGTTTTTAATTTTAGAATATGCTATAAGTTCTATAATGATATCACATAAACAAGTTTTATAAGTATTTGTTATAGGTATTAACTTTCCCATACAAACAATTTTTTCATGTTGTAAAACATATAGTATTAAGAAATTACGTTTTAAATTTCTTCCCATAGGTTATTTATAGTAAAATATAAAAATAAGGTAGTTTTACATATTACATAAATTCATATATATTATTTTAAACATGAAATTTAAGAAAGAAAGAATATATATATATACGTATATATATAGATTCTATGAAAGAAATTTATAAGGGCCATAAAGTACCCTAAACTTATACATTTTAGGATTAGTGTCAAAAATAGCATCTGAACTTTCGCAGAAAGTTCAATCAGGTACCTAAAGTTTGGTTTTGAATAATTTGGTATCTAAAATAAGGTTTTGCATATATTTTTCCTTCTTAATTAAACTTGCTTCAGGTATTAAAAATCTATGCAAATACTTGTCTTAAGTACTAAATTGTTCAAAATCAAACTTTGGATGCCTAATTGAACTTTTTGCAAAACTATAGTACGATTTTTTATAATATCACTATGTTTTATAGTGTATAAGATATAGGGAGAGTACAATGAGTTACCAGATAACTTTCCTGATATAAAATTTAGCACCATATATCTTATAAGGTAGGGTACCCATCCTATACACACTCATACTTAACTGGAAGTTATCAATGACCTCAATACTTGAGATAAGCATTATAATATCAAGAAAAGGAAATAAAAAATAGGGTAACATTTGTACCTGAAATTTGCTAATTTTTGTGATTAATTAATCAAAGTTTAAAAGTGTTGATTTAATATCTATGCTTTGTCGATTTTGCAATTAACTACCTCAATTTTGCACACTTCTCCTATAAAGCTACCTAAACTTTAGTCGTTTTATAACTAACTACCTTATTTTGATATTGTAATTGATTTTGGAAAATTTTTATACTGTAAATTGATACTTTCAAACTCCATGATATTAATTGTTTAAATAGAAAAGAAATTTAAATATCAAATATAACATTTATCGTAAAATAGATATACGTTTTCTAGAAAAATCCAGAATTCCAAATTATTAAAAGACAACCTTTCAATTTTACTACATCATGACTTCGGTCTGTTGAGAGAACATGATTTCAGCTTTACCTCTTATCACGATATAGTCGCTAGAGTTAGTAATACAAGTAATGAAAATGTGTTTCAAAGGCATAATTATTTAGCAAATGGAAAGTGTGTCTTGAAGACACTTTTTTAAGTGTGCTAAAGTTCGGTTTATTTTCTATGTTTCCAGTTTTTTAGAGGTTTTTTTTTTTTGAAAAAAAATATTTTTAATTTCTTTTCTTGTATAAAATTTATCCTTTCTAAAGCTTTATATATAACAAAATGTCAAAAAGAAATTAAATAGCTCATCTTATCATTTTTGGAATAATGGCAAGTCAAGTGCATATACTTTCAATCATTAACAATTTAGTGTTTCATCTTTAAATTTTGATAAATTAATATTTGTACTTTCAAAGTATGTGCAATTCGGTATCTTTATTAAACAATATTTGATGTGCATATATTTTGATTATAGGCTAATGATAGATAAAGTGCTTTTACTTTTAACAAATGGTATTCCTTGGCTAATGTTACATCCTTAGATTTTATCAATTTTTGATCAAATGTTTGTCATTATCCGGTCATCAAAATAAATGTCCATCAAATATGACTTCACATAGACACTAAAACACACAAAACTTCAAACGTACAATCACTAATTTTCAAAAATATAAAATGAGATATTAAATTGCCAAAAATTGAAAATACAAGTACTTAACCTTCTATTATCTCCATCATTTTCTTACAAACCCAATATGGTCATTACTTACTATGAGTAGCTCCAATAAACAGCACTACAAAGCAACTTGCCTTAGATCAATCTACCCATAATCTAATATACCACATTTCTTGAATCCAATTAGAAGTAATTAAAAGAGGTTTTATTGTTTTCGTTTTTTTTCAAAAGGATAATGAAAATGAAAGAATCAAGAAAGGTATTGTATTTCACATGAATACGAAACAAATATCATTATTTGCTTTTCTAAACTTCATGTTTATACTACAAATAAAAAAAAAGGACTTTAATTAAAATAACTAGCCTATCTCATGTCTTACACTTGTCCTTCTAGCTTATTATATAGGCATGTACAAAACTAAGTTAGTGCATTGTGTTGCTATAACATATACTGTTTCTATGTAATTCTAAATATGTTTCAAATAGTGATAGACTTAGATATCATCATAGGCTATTTTCGAACCGAGAATTGACCTGACTCATCACCAATGGGTTCTGAACTGGGAACCAAATTGGGAAAGTGATGGGAATTTAACTGAGGTTTCGATGATAAGAGCTAGAAGTAAAGGACTGCAAAAATTGGTTCAAAAAATTGTGACAAATAGACCGTGAAGATGAATTTAACTTTCTTTAATCTATCATAGAAGTGATTATGTATCAATTTGTGTAAGGGATGAAGGAAGTACAAAAGATATTCAAAATCATGTTCTGGTAATGTCTGCAATCTTCCTTGAGGTTCAATTTAAGGTGAAATATGAAGACGCGATTAAAGAAACAACGTTAACCGCGCCTTGAGTAGCGCCTGTAGTTGTACTTGCAATACATCTGCTTGAATTCGTCGCGCCCACGGTTTGAAGGAAGCTTAATATTCAATAGATATTGGAGCTTTACTCATGTCCGCGATCAACAATACTTTGTCTACGACTCTTACTGCACAACTTTACACGTAAATTTTATGACAATAGATTTCAATCTTTTATTTGTTACTTTCCTATTTTATCTTTTAAATATCTTTCCTGTTTTAGCTATTGATATCTTTCCTATTTTAACTACCTACTATTTTTAGATATCATATCATGAGTAGAAATAGGATCTATTTGTAAGCATAAAATAGATATTATTCAAATTTTAGGTAAACTTTCTTTTTTGAGATATTTCCTCCTGAAATTCTTATTCTTATCAATCTTATTGATTACGACAAACAAACCACTTTAGTTAATTTGTGAGTCATACCAAATTAAGGAGAGTTTAGTTTAGGTTGTTCTTGGTGTATAATATCCTTGAATAATGTTGATCATATAATGTTCTTTTCTTATTATTCAAGAAACCCTAATACTTGTGTTAAGTCTTAGGCTTTCTTTGGATTGATTGTTAATTGGTCTATAGATGTATTAGTGATTAAGTTCTTAGGCGTATCATATTTTGGTATCAAAGCATGGTTACGATTAGTTGTCTCCACCATTATTGTGTTCATACGTGATGAAGTTTTTGGTTGTGATCAGATTTAGTGTTTGACACCAATCTTCGGATTGGTGTTTTTGATTATTAATTACATATTATCAGGATGTCGAACAAAAGTGTGCTTGGCAATTTTGGTGGGGAGGTTAATAGTGGATTTCCTGGAAACAAGGGAGTTCCAAGTAATGGTACAGGTAATATTGGTGTTCAGGTCGATAATGAATAGAGTATGAGCCAACAATTGCAAACTTTGAATAACACGGTCAATACATTAGTCCCCAAACATGATACTACCTCGTTTAGAAGCACCACCCCCATCATCACCTGATTATGGTAGATAAGGAGATGTTAGATGGGGTAATCCTGATTATAGGAATGCTCATGGAAGAGAATTTAGGCCACCTAAGGTTTTAGAGCATGTAAAATTGTAGATGCCTTCTTTTAGTAAAAATGGTTTAGCAGATGACTATCTCGATTAGGAGGATAAGGTGGAAGTATTATTTGCATGTTATGATATGGAGAAACATATGCAAGTTCGATTAGTTGCTGTTGAGTTTATAACGTATGCTACATTATGGTGGAAAAATCTTGGTGCCTATGTATTATAAGCATGAGATCTTCATGCGCCTCTAGTCTCTTAGACAATAGGGTAAGAGTGTGGAAGAGTATGCACAAGGGTTTGAATCGTTGATGATTAGAAGTGGTGCTACTAAGCCACCTGAGCAAAAAGTATGAGATTGCTTATGTAATGGAACTTCAGACATATGATACCCTTAATGAAGCCATTCAATTAGCTCTTAAGGTAGAGTAATAGAGATCAAACTATCCTTACAAGTCAATAAGTAATAGGTATGTATCTTAGAAATCTCATGTTTCAGATAGTAGGAAGTCTGATAGAAGCACTTTTAATAAGCCTAGTGATAAAGGGGAATCTAGTAGTTGTGTGAGAAGTGATAGAAATAATAATGACAAGGGTAAAAGTAAAATTAATGTGAATGGAAGTTCTGGTAAAGCAAGTAGATCCGGTGATAGAACTCGTGATATTAAATGTTTTAAGTGCTTAGGAAGAAGACATATTTCTTCTCAATGTCCTAACCAGAAGGTTATGATGAATATTGGTGGTGAAGTTGTTAGTGAGGATCAAGAAGAAAATGATTCTAGAGAGCCAAATAGTATTGTTGCTACATTAAATACTTATTATGGAGATGTAGATGCTAAAACTTATGAGAAGCAAGGGGGAAGATAAGTATATGAGTATTAATGTGTTAAAACGTATGCTTACAGTCTGTTCACTTGACATAAATGGCTATTTATTCCTTCCTCGTTTGACATAAAGCTGATATTATAATGTTCACTTAAAAGAGATAACAATTTATAATGAATTGATATTACTTAAATGATGAATAGGAATTCATGTCTTTACTCTATGAATTGCCATTCAATGGTCTATTTTTCAACTTTATCATAAATACCCCAATCTTAAAAATAACACTTATATAATTATCCTCTCTCTGTAATAAATACAAAGGGCATTATAGGTATTTTACCTTTTACTCTAATAACTACTTGTTTACTTTTTACACTAAGTGAACATTATAATAGCTATTACAACTCTATTACATTCCATTTGAATTTGAATTTCATTCCCCCCTTATTCCATTCAGCGAAGTGAATGGGTCATTAATGTTTCCCAATCTTATAGAGAGGAACAATGAGAGAATTTATTTCATGTGGCTTGTAGAGTGAAGGGAAATTTATGTCACTCATTATTGATGGATGAAGTTACACCAACGTTGTTGTTGTTGCTTTAGTTGATAAGTTGAATCTAACTGCCACTCTACATCCTAAACCTTATAAGTTACATTGGCTCAATGAGCAAGGTAACTTGCAAGTGACTAGACAAATGAAGGTACCTTTCAATATAGGTGACAAATATAGAGATGAAGTTGTATGTGATGTGTTGCCTATATATGCTTCTCATATCTTATTAGGAGGACCATGGTTGTTTGATTATAAGGTCTTACATGATGGGTACAAAAACACTTAAGCTTTCTAAAAGTATGGTAAGAAGATAATTTTAAATCCTATGTCACCAGCTGAAGTCAAAAACACTCAATTATAGATGAACAAAACAATTAAGAAGAAATTTATGTTTATGTCACAAGAAGATGCCCATTTAGTCATACAGGCTAAGGAGTCGGTCTGTGTATTACATGTTAGAAGAGTATTGGAAACTATAGAGCAACTTCCTTTGCTTACTACAATATAGCATTTGTTGGAGGAGCTTACAGATTTATTTCCTGAAGAGCTACCTAAGGGGTTACCACCTGTAAGAGGAATAGAGCATGCTATAGATCTTCAACAAGGGGTAGTATTGCCTAATCGTCTGGCCTATCAAATGAATCCTGAAGAAGCAAAAGAATTGAAAAGATAGGTTGAGGAGTTATTGGAAAGAGGCTATGTTAAGAAAATTATTAGTCCATGTGCTATTCTAGCCTTGTTAGTACTTAAGAAAGATTGATCATGAAGGATGTGTATTGACAGTAGAGCCATTAACAAGATTACTATTAAGTACCAGTATCCTGTACAACAGCATGATGAGTTGAATAGTACACAAATATTTTCCAAAGTGATTTTAAGAGTGGTTATCATTAGACCAAGACGAGAGTAGGAGATGAGTGGAAGACTTTTTTCATGACAAAGCACGGATTATATGAATGATTGGTGATGCCATTTAGCTTAACAAATGTACCAAGCACTTTTATACGAGTTATGAATAATGTCCTAACAAAGTTCTCAAGAAATTTTGTAATGGTATATTTTGATGATATCCTAGTATATAGAAAAGATTTGGACAGCCATGTGAACCATTTACGAGCTGTGTTTGAAGCGTTAAGATATAAGAAATTATACTGTAACTTCAAGAAGTTTTTTTTCCATCAACTAGAGGTAATATTTTTAGGTTTTGTCGTTTCTCGAACAAGGAATTGGGTAGATGATGGGAATATTTTTCCATCACCTTTCTGCTTGAAGTGTGTTTTTACTCTCGCTAGATTTTACATTTGTCAGATAACTATAAATGCATGTTTTTAATAAAAAAATAATCAATTTAAGTGCGAAAGCTACAACAAGTGTACCAATCATGCAAGTATAGCCAAGTAGGAGTATTCAAGGTTGTGAACTATAGGAAGCTAATTGACTAAATACTAGATTATAGTGATTCTACTCTAAGGTAGGCAACCAAATTGGAGTTTTGAGACTTCTAACTAATTAAACTATTTCTATAAATTACCACTATAAATTATGACTAATCTAATACTAAAAATTACATTAATGCAAAACTCACTCTTTGAAACTCCTTTAGTAAGTAGATGTGGTATTAGGTAATGGTTTGTTTAGGATTTCCATTTGTTGCTTTGTAATTATAATCGGATTTATTTATTTGGATTTTGATTAAACTCACAAATATTTGCTTCCCTCTCAAGTTGCAAAAAATTCTAGTTATAACCTGGATATCCCTCTCGAGTAACCCATTTATAACCATTAGTTAAATAACGCATTCCTCTCATAAGCCATGTTATTCTAATTGAATTTGTGGTTCAAGCACGTGTCCATATTGATAAACCATACTTTCAACTACATGAAGAACATAAGTTCTACAACTTGAAACTAAACCGCATGTGTTCATGTTGGTTTAGAAGTTATATTTTCTATTTCAAATGAGTTTTAGAATCCCCTCTCGAGTATCTTAAGTTCTAATTTATAAGAAAATCATAGATAAATTTTTATCTTGTGAATATTGAAATAGGAATAACCGAAATTCCAAATTAACAAAATTCGTTATAAAGGGTCTGTTTGTTTATTGACAGATTGCATATAAACACTTTTTTCAAACTTTTTTCTAACAAATTATTTATAAAGAATTAGATACAAATAAAAAATATTGATAGTTCTTATTAGAAGATCAAATAGATTAAATATAGATAAAATATAAATGTAAATCGAGCATATTTACACATATCATTTTGAAAAAGATACAGATATAGAGGAAAAACAAACCATCCAAATAGACCCAAAAATACTAATCAACTACTTAGTAGATCCATAAACCATCACATAATCCCACTAAATAGATTTAGCTCATACTAATAAGTGGAATTTTATTCAAGATAAAAATCTGAGCACAACCATCACAAAAGATAATAGAGAGAGTACACTTGAAATATAAAGAATGTCTTTCTAATATGATTCTGGATCCACTTCATTGTGAATGTGCATAATGGAAAGTGCCAAAAAAATGGGGTGGAATGATGTGAGGTCCATGAGTTGAGGTCAAGGTTGGTGAGTGAAGTGAGGTGGATGAGGTGAAAGATGGTTGGATGGTCTATCAAGAGACAAAGACCAAAATATGGTCTATCCCAAAAAACAAAGACAAAACAGAAAATGAAGATGAGAATGGTATATATTATGTGGTTTGTATAAGGTGGGCTGGTGAGAGGAAGTATGATGATGTGGAAGTTGATTGGGTTTAACGGTTGTGATGTGAAAAATATGTGGAGTTGCTCCTTAAAAACTTTAAAAAGAACAAAAGAAAGTCTTTGAATAATTATCAAAATAGGCTTGTAGACAGTATGCCCCAAAATTAGAATTAATAAAATAAAGTAAAACAAAGGTTGCTGCAGATTCAGTTCCCTCAGCAGTAGACTTGCCCGGCCGCTGATGACTTGTATGCTATTTCTAGCTCAGTCAGTTGCGTAAGTTTGGCTGAGGGTCTTGCTGTCAGGAAAGTTTGAACAGTGGCTTGGTTCATGCTTGAGGGACGCTTGGCCTCATATGGTTCAGTGCTGCAGGTTGGTGATGATCGGGCGCTTGGATTTTTGTCGTGGCAAGCCATGAGCACTCGAGCAAGGTTGAAAGCAGGTTGGTGGACTGATGTGATGCAGCTCGTGACTTGGAGAAGGCAGGTTGGTCACATGAGCTTGATGGATAGCCGCTGGTTGCGTGATTGGAGCTCGGATGTTTCTACACAATAACTCCGTCACCTCTTCAACTCAGTTCTGCGCATTGACAAGATATGTCAGTGAAGGCTCTAATCTGATCGGTTCGGATCTGTATATAGCTGGTCGGAGCAAGCTTGGATTAACCCAACGGTCATGAATCTGCTGGTGTGGAGTTCATGAGCGGCTGCTCGACAAATTCGGTTAAGGGCAGCTTCTCTTGGCACACCTGACTAGTGCATTTGCTTGGCTTCCTTGCTGCTGCTCAACACTTGGAATTTAGTTACATGTTACTCGTCCTTTGGTAACTCGTTGTTGCAGAGTGCTCGGTCAGCAGCTGCTTGTAAGGAGCGCACAGTAATTGAGAAAGCAGCTCGGTTCTGCTTTGCTAAGCAAGTCGGTGTGATCAACGAGCTCGTCACTGCTGTTGTTTCTTTGGAAATGTTGGAGCTCAGATTGGCGATCAATATCAGCATGTTGCTGCTGCTCAGGAAGACTTATTCCGTACAGCTCTAGTATGAATTAAGGTTCAAGTCAGCTCGGTCTCAGCTCTCGCTTAGACCAGCAGCTCCACTACTCGGATGAGCAACTCCACTCAGTAGCTGCTTGGTTGTTCCTCATTTGTGCTTCCACTACTGCTGCTAGCTCATCCTATTTTCTGCTCAGATCATGGCTGCAATCCTTGGTCCTGGTATTGGCTCAAATGCATCATATGCTTCTTTTCAGCTATAATACAAATCTGCAGGCGCTTAAATTGGAATATAATGCAACTTTCTTTCTTGTATCTTCCAAACTTGTAACAAAAATAGCATGAACTTACTACCTCTTTGAGTAACATTATCCAAACCTTCAAATTACTAGACTTTCAAGCTCCAATATACTCTTTTTGGTCCTTTTTCTGAGTTTTTGGTGCAAGTGATCCTAAATTTGCATTTTATCATTTTCTGATTAGATTAACATTGAAAACTCATCAATTATGCAAGAATTGTTGTGACATTAGTAGAGATAAATGTGTGCTCTTACACATTTATCAACTACCCCCAACTTACCTCATTGCTTGTCCTCAAGCAAATTCTAAGCCCCTCGTCGTGAACAAATATTATATAGGACTGCAGCGCGCACAAATCACCACTCTTGAGACAAGTTTGGTACACGCACCAATGCTTATATGGAACATTCTGCATTTTTCTTGTGCAGACTCATTCTTGACACCAAATTATAATTTCTCTCAACGTAATTCTTTTAGTCTCACATTGAACGTTCTGCACTTTTTATTCAAATAAAAATTGCAGGAATTATTCAACAGTCAAGCATGAACCATTCTTAACATGTACTTCAGATATGCACCATGTTTAACCTTTTTGACACAAGTGGAACCAGCTGCAAATTTTTCAAAGAAACTCACTCTTTATAAGCTCAAACATCAGAATTCACATGATTTTCATGGCTCTCATCACTCAATCAATCAACATGTGCGCAAATTACCTACAAAAGATTTAAACCATTAATCATTGTTCAATAGAGTTCCATCTCATTTAGCTCAAAATCTTCATACTTGAAATCAAGTATAACATCAAATAACCAAAGAAGAGATCTTCACACTTTGTATGCTAGATTAACATGTATACATTTCTAATTCATATCTCAAGCACAATACAACCAAGTAAATGACACAAAACTACAAAATCTTCCTCTACTTTTGTAATTTCTTCGCTTTTCCTAAATTTTTGCCTTTTTCTTTGATTTTCTTTTTTTAACATACAAGCATCCTCATTTTTAATTTGATTTGTAATGACATTAGGGTGCTCTTTTTTCTTCCTTTTTCTTCTTGACATACTTGCTTCTTCTTTTTGAATTTGATTTTATTTGTATTGCATTAGGGAGCATTTTATTCTTTCTTTTTCTTTTCTTTTCATGTTTTATGCACACACACACCTTTTCTGTCCAAGATGGCTTTTCAAGGTAAGTTCAAATTTTGCATGATTTACATAATCCTATTGTGTTCAAGAACTTCAAAAACTTAGATACATGCTAGTGAGCTTAAAAAAGCAAAAACCTAATCCAAAATCAATGACATTGCCTCAACCCTAAGTCTTAAAATCTCAACCTAAGTGAAAAGTAACTAAACAAAGTAATGATTTCATGGCTTAACTCTACAGAAGTGAGAAGTGTCCAATTCATGATCAAGTTCCAAAAAACACAAAAATTGAAAAATTTAGACCATTTTTCTCATTTTCATGGGAAACATGCAGCTAAAATTCTATTTTTGAAAATTTTTTGTACAAATGACGTAAGTATCAAGAGTGGTATGGATCAATTGCATTCTCATTAAGCACACAAAGGATCAAAAGCTCACAACTCAGCTTAGCTCACTTTTGTCCAGCACATGTATTAAGTATTTTCAGCCAAAAACTCATGAAAGGACCAACCAACAACACTTAAATCAATGTCTCAGCTATCAAAATTAAAAGTTCAATTGCCGACACAAGTAAAAAAGTAGTAGCTCAACTCACCCCACAAGAATTTCAATACAAACATCCTTTTCCAAACACTAACAACTTACTAGCCAACAACTCCAGGCTACATAAAAAGTGTAACATGGACCCCCAACTTAAATATCTACAAGGTCCTCATTATATATTCACAAATAAATGTATGAAAAGAAAAAAAAGTAAGAGCTAAGACAATCTCTTTGAAGTGTTGGGCCGAGTTGTTGAGCTCTTTGGGTCATGACATGATCTTTATAACATTTAAGTCTCCTTTGTTCAACAAATTCTCTTCATGACCATAAATAACAAGAATTCCAAACTATTATAGATTGACCTACACATGTAACAAACACTTAAAGCAACCAAATAAACAAAAAAAGGCAAAAGCACACAAAAACTAAAGAGAAAGCATCATTTTTACAAATTATGGGTTATCTCCCACACGGTGCTAAATTAGAATCTTTAGCCCGACTCTAATCTTTCCACCAGGGTCCCATGAGAAAGTGTCCCATGTCCAAGTTTCACAAATCAACAAAGGGAATTTCTATCTCATTTTTGTTCTATCACTTTTAAGCTTCATCCCCTTCATCCAAGACATTTGAGCTTTTTGATATGGAGAGAATTTATAATATGATGCCTTCTCAAGTTCTATGATGTATCCTAGAGGCTATAGGCACTCATGAGGTTCATCATCTCCTAAGCTCTCAATCATTTCAATGAGGAGAGAATTCTATTTGTTGTTCAATTTCCATATCTTCCTCAATCTCTCCAACCATCTTGATCATCACCAACTGTAGCTTTAATAATTTAAATACCTGTTCCTAGTTCTAATTACGATGCAAAAGGCAAGTGTACCTATCGTAACCGTAGTGTAGCATTAAGCATAGGTTCATTCCACAGGGAGCCACTAATTACTAGTACTAACTTTGTCCATATTATCTAATCATTGATTAAGAATGATCATGATCACAGATTTTTAACTAATTAACTATTAAAATTATGTTGAACTAATCTAGACTCACTTTCTAACAAGAAACAAGGATTAAATCAATTATCAAAACAACCTATATCTCATTCTATAACTCTCTTATCATGTGAATCATTGGACTAAAAATCAAGCTTATTGAGTTCTTAAGTTGCAGAGTGCAAACTAATAACTTTCTCAAGATTAATAGCTTATATAACCCTAGATTTATCAATTGGCATCTATGCTCAACCAATAGCAACCTAGAATCGCATTAAACACATGAACTCATCCACTTTTTAACCAAGGTACAGAAGATTTTTGTTATTCTATCTCTAGAATCACAAGCAAATCTCATCCTTGCATAGATCTGATCTTAAAAGCAATTTTTCAATTAACCTAAATGATATCAAACATAAATTCATACTCTAGATATATGAATCTAAGATAACAAAGAAGAACAAGCAATGGAACATAAGAACGTAAATATATCTTCATTAAGAACAATTCCTTATCACATGACAAAATGGTTTCAAATGAGATCTAGATTCGTGGCCTACTCTCTCATAATATAAAAAACGAAAATACAAGGAATAAGAGAGAAACCGGAGTTCATGATTACAACCCTGAAAGATGGGATCTTGAATGCTTTAATAATCTAGATCTCCTTGGTTTGTTGTTTGTAAAGGAAAATATAAAATGTGCTCAAAAGAAAACCCTAGCAGACATCTCTTTTCTTATCATAAATGTGTGTGTGTGTGTGTATGTGTGTGTGTGTGTAGCTATAGGACATAGAGGAGAGAGAAAAGTCGGGCAAGTGGGCGTCTGGCTCCATACACCCCTCACTACGCCTCGTGCCAAGGGGCGTGGTGGCTTCGGTGTTCCATTCTTCCTTTGGCATGCCCCTTGTTATGAGGCATCGTGACTTGCCTTGAGGTTTGTAGTTCATATGCCCTTCACCACGCCCCATGCCAAGGGGTGTGGTAGCTTCTGTGTCTTTTTCCGTCTAGTTTTTCTTGTTACTTTGGCTTATTTTCTTCACCATTGAGTTTGTAGAACCTTAAAGCAATATATTGATTAATTAAGTAACAGTTCTAGATGATTTTCAATCAAACGACAATTAAAAGACTTCACAAATCATCCTAGAATTAGGGGTGTTATGAAGATTATCACATCTCTTCTTTTGGGGTCAATTGAGGAATATCTTCAAGATCAATATTCCCAAGAATAAGAGAACTAGTGAAAGAACTAAGCCATCTCATTGGTTTCTTCAATTTCATCTTCCTCATTCATCTCTAGCTCATCTTTGTGACTGTTCTGATTTGCCTAAGCTCTACAAATTCATTTTTCTTTTCCACCAACTCATCGCCACTTTTAATGACTCCTCATGTTGTGAAAAAGATCATTTTGCTCCAATGCATTAATTGGAATTATAATGATCTCCTTGAGTCTCTAAATATTTAATCATCCTGACTACCCATTATTGAGATGGTCCTATAAGAGTGGCCAATTCTTCTAAGGAGAGGAGGTTGTCAACATTAGAGGCTATGAATTTCCATGAGTCCGCTTCAAATATCATACACATGGTCCAAGCAAACCAATCTAGGTCATCATACCTAGTATCAATGGTCAATTCCAAAATGGATTTCTGTTGAGGGTCTTTTTTCTTAAGGCTCAAAGAAGGAAGTGGTGAAGAAGGAGGTAGTTAAGCTGTTAAATACAGGACTCATCTATCCCATATCTGATAGCTCATGGGTAAGTTAAGTGCAGGCGGTTCCTAAGAAAAGGGGAATGATTGCTATGACAAATGAAAGGAATGAACTGATCCCCATGTGTACAATCGCTGGATGAAGAGTAAGCATTGATTATAAGAAACTGAATGATGCTACTAGGAAAGATCATTTCCCACTGCCATTCATCGATGAAATGTTGGAGAGACTAGTAGGACATGCCCATTACTATTTCTTAGATGGCATGACAGGATGCTTCCAGATACCCATAGTGTTTGAAGATCAAGAGAAAATCACATTCTCTTGCCCTTATGACACATTCGCATCCTAAAGTATGCCCTTTGGCCTGTGCAATGCCCCAACAACTTTCTAACGTTGCATGATGGCCATCTTTGAAGACTTGGTAGTGGATTTCATGGAGGCCTTCATAGATGATTTTTCCGTATTTAGGGATTCATTCACTGATTGTTTGATAAATTTGAAAAAAGTACTCTAAAGGTATGGGGAAACAAATTTGGTTGAATTGGGAGAGTGTCACTTCAAGGTATAGTAAGGGATTGTATTGGGACACAAGATATCAAGTAAAAGGAATCGATATAGACTAGCTAAGGTGGAATTCATAGCTAAATTACCACCAACATCATCGATTAAGGTCATAAGAAGCATCTTGGGGCATGCATGCTTCTATGGGAGATTTATTAAAGATTTCTCCAAGATAGATTGGTCATTAACCAAGTTATTGGAGAAAGATGTGCCGTTTAAGTTTAATGAGAGCTATTTGGATGTTATCAATCTATTAAAGGAGAAGTTGACAAATGCTCCAATAATGGTGGTGTCGGATTGGAACTTGCCCTTCAAGTTGATGTGTGATGCCAGTGAATCAACACTAGGAGCAACACTAGGGTAGAGATGGGATAAGCATTTCCAGCCTATCTACTATGGCAGCAAGACAAGTGGACTATTAATTGTAATCAATCCAAGTCAAATTAAAACCATGTTTATACTCTATAATTAATCCTAGGCAAGCATACCTATCGATTATAGTATAGATTAGCATAGGCATTGTTCCTCCAGGACCTGTAATTACTTTTACTTACTTTAATTCTACTATCTAGCTTACATGATTCAAGTGATTCTAATATATCTAAGACACTAGTTAGTTAATTAACCTAGCAAAATTGAGTGTCAACACTTCTAAGAATATTAGATCACAAAACTATCCCTAATGTTGATTCGCCACTAACCTTATTTCTAATTCCTCACAAAACATTTATTAATGGGTTGTTTAAGTTCTTAAACTATAGAAATCTCTAATTTCTTCAATCTCTCTTTCAAGATATTTGAATTCTAACCCTATATGTCTACTAGAAATGTCTTTCGTCTTTAGATGCATACAAAATTGCATGAGAGTATATGATTCCTTAGAAAGATTCAATCTTTATACAGAAAATTCATGTAGTCTAGTCTAAATCAACATTCAAACTTCTTTATTCATACTAGATCTATCTTATCAATCAATCTGTTGATCAAATTAGAAAGAATCATGCAATGAATGTAATATTGCGCACATATTAATTCAAAGAACAATCAAAGCATAGATTCAAGAAAAGCACAAACTTCCATTAACGAAAAAATCCCTTCTCTACATCAAGATCCAGGCTATGGAAATATGTTTTTCCATAAAATAAGAATTACAATCATCGAATAAGGGAAAATAGTAAATATTCATGATTACAACCCTCAAAGATGAAGTCTTGTGATCTCCATTAAGCTCTTGTGTTTTGTCACTCTAAAACTCTTATTCTTCTCTCTAAGTTGCGTAGAAATAAGGATAGGTCTCCAAAAAGACAAGTAATGGCCGTTATTTATAGAAAACAGCAAAATATTTTCTACACAAGCACCTGCACAGCTGTGTAGGAGGATCATGTATGATGCAAAATTGACGAAACAATGAGAATATAAGGTCTACATGACCTCTAAGCACAGCCTGTGCTTACGATTTCTTCCCAGCTTTTTCATAAGCATGCTGCACAGTTGTGTAGCTTCCTTCTATCCTTTGGAATTGCTTGTTGGTTACTTTTCACTTTCTATACTAGTGTTCTACACAACTTGTGCAGAAATCTCATGTATGTTGTAAATCTTCTCTTTTCTTATTTCTTTATTGAAATCTCTGTTAACTTATCTAATTGTCTTCATTAAACTCAATATCTTTTTTTATTCCTGAAATTGAAATTTTAACCAAATAAGTGTCCTTTTCTTTAATAATTCACATGAAATCTATATAAAATAATATAAAACAATGTGAATAATGAGGGTCTTTTGATACTTGTCACTACCATACTATGGAGAAGGATTCATTGCTAGTAATATTCGGTTTTGATAAATTCAAACCTTATTTGATATTGTCAAAAGTCATTGTCTACACAGACCATTCAACACTAAAGTTTCTATTATCTAAGACCGATGCAAAGCCGAGGTTGATTAGATGGGTTTTGCTACTTCAAGAGTTTGATTTAGAGATTAAGGACAAGAAAAGGGCAGAATACCTAGCTGTTGATCATCTATCAAGGTTAGATAACCCGCACTTGGAGCAGTTTCATGAGGAAGACATTAATGATAAGTTTCTAGAAGAGAGCCTATTTTCTATATGTGTAGTGGAGGATACAGTATTTCTTGGTTTGTTGACATCGTAAACTATTCAGTTGGGAAGGTCTTACCGCAAGATATGGACTACCACAAGAAAAAGAATTTTCTTTTAAATCTTAAGTACTACTTCTAAGAAGACTCATCTCTGTTCAAGGTTTGTGTTGATCAAGTTATAAGATGCTACATATCTCATGAAGAAGGGCAAGAGATTTTATTCCATTGCCATGTTGGGCCAATAAGTAGCCATTATAGTGCAAACAGAACCGCCCAAAAAATTCTAGAAGCAGGTTTCTACTAGCGAAGTACATTCAAAGATGCTCACTCTTGTTTTGTCTTGTGATAGATGCCAGAGAATAGGAAACATCTCCAAGAGGGATAAAATGCCACAAAAATACATCCTCGAGTGTAAAGTATTTGATGTATGGGGTATCAACATTATCGATCCACTTTCCAAAGCACATTTGGAAATAAATATATATTGGTTGTTGTAGACTATGTTTCCAAGTAGGTGGAAGCACAATCCTTGCACACTAATGATGTACAAGTGGTGTCAAGATTCTTAAGGAATCTATTTTCAAGGTTCGGAGTACCTGAGCACTCATAGATGATAAAGCCAACCACTTTTGCAATGTTTAGATAGGGAAGGTGCTGAAGAAGTACGGAGTTCATCATAGGTTAGCTACTCTTTACCACCCATAGACTAGTGGTCAAGTTAGGTTTCCAATAGAGATTTGAAATGGATATTGAAGAAGACGATGACCCTTAATAAAAAGGACTCGACCAAGAAGTTGGATGATGCCTTATGGGCAAATAGGACAGCTTACAAGACACCTTTAAGGTCTACACCATATAGATTGGTGCATGCTATAACATGTCACTTGCAGGTAGAAATAGAGCATAGGTCCTATTGGACCATTAAGATCGTCAATCTTGATTTTGAGGCAACTAATAGGTAGAGGCATCTTCAAATTAACGAGTTAGATAAATGGAGGCATATAACCTATGAGGATAATAAGTTGTACAAGGAACAAGCTAAAAAGTTGCATAACGTCGAAATCGGCCATCTAAAGCAATTTAGGGAAGGAGATCTAGTGCTTCTATACAACTCAAGACTCAAGTCATTCCCTAGAAAGCTCAAGTCAAGGTGGTTGGGACCATTCATTGTATGGAAAATCTTCCTACATGGGGTGGTAGAAGTTGATCATCTGGATAAAGGCATTTTAAAGGTTAATGGACGATGACTTAAACTTTATTATGGAAATTGGGAAGATTTGGACAGAAAGTTAGAGTTCAAGCTCTTTGAGGTTGAATCAAACACATAAAGTTTTCACGTCAAGCTGATGATGTTAAACAAGTGCTTCATGGGAGGCAACCTATACTTTTTTTTTTATGTTTTATTGTGTAGTAATTGTGTTTATTCTATTCTACTTATGGTCTAATATGTTTAATGTTGTTAATTTGTAGATATCTAATAGTTTTAGGTAAGTTCGTGCCAAGGAAGGTTAGTTAGAGGGAGTAAATCGTGCTGATTTTGAAGAAATTTTGGAAAATGCCCAAAAAAAAAAAAACATGATTAGAAGAGATAATGCTCCTTGTCACGCCCGTAATGCATTAGTGTGATAAAATAGAGAGATCCCCTTGTCACTTACGGGCATGACGAAGGCCGTATCAAACGATAACAGACATGATAAGTCTTAAGAATGAGGGTGAAAATTGGTTATAGAAGATTGCAACCATAATGATGGTTGAGATAAAGATGACAATATGAATTCACGAAGCCCAGAGTCAATCACCACCCTAGTTACGCCCATTATTATGGAAGTGATACAGATCACGGCCCTTAACAACAACCATGATGAGGAGCTCATAATCAGATGTTTGAGATTAAAGAGGATCACGGTTCATAAAACGACTATGATAGAGGTTAGTATAATTTTAGATTTTTGTTCAGAGAATATCATGAGTCGTATCACTGTCGTAATTTAGGTTAGGCGCATATTAATTTTCAAGTCCGAACAGATCACTACTTGTGTCACGGCTATGATCTTAGGCATAACCTAGTACTATTTAAGCGTGATTTTCACTTTCTCTCTCTTCACTTTCAAATTTTATGGTTGTTGTCCCTCTTGTCTTCCCTCTCTCTCATTCTCATACGATACCCACACTTACATACACTCTCAATCCACTTATTTTGCACTTTAACATTCTTTGAGGATTAATAACATCAAGTACTCAATTCCTTTCTTTTACTATTAATTTTTCCTAGAAATGAGTAAATGCATTATAAAATCCATGCTTTTTTGTGCAATAATGCATAAATGTAATGCATGTGATTCTATAGTTCTAAATGTCTTAGTATGTGTCTTTTATGCAAGTTTCATCCTAGGATTTGTCAGATTTTATGATGAACCTCAGTTTCACTAAGAACAACTACTCACTAAAAATCAAGGATTTTTGAAATAGATGGTAGATTGTTGTTCTAGAAGCTAATCTTGTAGATTTTTAGTACCATAACAAGTTTAAATAAAGATTTCAAGGTTGAAATTAATAAAAACTCTAATTTTACATCTTGGGATCTTTAAACTTAACCTCATGCAATGTAAAAGATATTGATATTGATTTAAGTAGCATATGGGATTAGCCATACTTGTTTATCATGTTATACGAAGTCTGTTAAGTTAACATTAAGTTATTCCTTCACACATGAGTAGGGCTTGAACATCTAAGTATATGAATTCTTGGTACTAAAAGTAACATGTGCAATGTTGGTTGATCTTAGTTCTGTGTGAACTTGAATTCATTATGACATGCATGCTAGTAGTGTTGGTGGTGTGTAAGTGTCATTATGTTTCTGCTATTCAAACTAATATGATATAATTGAGTTTTGTAGATGGCACCAAAGAAAGCTTCCACACCTAAAGGGTTGAGAGATCAAAGTCTGAGAGATCCCCTTAAGAGGATCATGTGGGTAAATCAAGTGGGACAATTAAACCACCAACTGGTATGAAGGAGAACCATAGACACAGTTTCAAGAAGCTAGTTCAAGAGAAGGTGTTGAAAAGAAATATGATTCATAATGAAGATGTCTTAGGGGAATACGAGCTTATACTAGCTTTTGATCGATTATTACTTAAGGAGCCAGGGCTCAACTTTTTTAGCATAAAGGAAGAATTTCTATAAGGAAATGACTTTGGCATTCATGGCTTCTTTCGAGCTTCACTTTTCAAGCTTATACTCTAGCACTCACAATCAAGTGTTGTTCTTTGCTCACGACTAATATCATGCTATGAGCATGACATAATTCATTCAAAGAATGGGAGTTCAGAAATTGATAGTTCGTAGTTTCACAAATTGCCAACCATTATGCTCAGAGAGGTTTCCCATACAAATTTTTGGAAGGAGATATCCACATAATCAACTTTTTGTCCTTGTAAATCTTAGGGGTCGACCATCAAGCTACTAAGTCACTGAGTCCTTCACTATATATTAGTGAGATCAATGAACCCTCGAATGGATAGCCTAGGGGTTATAGCAGAGATAGATATCCTTCCTCTCTATAACATTATCCAGTAATATAAGGTGAATGTTGGGGTTTTCATTACTTTTGCTTTCGGACATCAAGCTTCTAATTTCGAGCGCGCTATTTACTTTAGGCCCTTGATCACTCAAATTTTGAAGAACATGAATTTGTGGCCAAGAAAATATGAGCTCAATGATAAGAAAGGGAATTTAGGCCTCTCCCACTTGACCCTTTTCATCAATGGGGAATCCCTAAGTTCATCAGTCTAGAAATCGATATTGAGGTACCAAGTCATTTTAGTAGTGTTCCTCCTAGTCCCAAATATTTAACTAGGAGTTTGGCTAGATTGGAATAAGATATTGCTCAACAAAGGGGGAAGATATCTAAATTGAGGGAAGAGAATAAAAATATGAAGCAGTTAATCAAGGAGGGCTTCAAAGCCATTTATGACAAAATGAATATTCCAATGGCCTCATGTTTTAAGAGTATCCCTACTAGAGATGATGCCAGACCAAGTGAGCTAGTTAGCACTAACCAAGAAAGGGCCTTAGTTCCAACTAGTCAGCAATAGGCGCCTCCTTCATCAACACCCCAACATGAGACTAAGGAGAGTAATAGTGATGAAGAATAAAGCTTTGAGGATAAAACAGAAAGGCAATTGTAGGATAGGTCCTCGGTTGAAGGACCAACTAATCAGTAACAAGGTGGTCAGGCTCCAGTGCAGGCTTAACAATAGCAACCATAAGCTCAAGTAGAAGAAGAGGAAGAGGTAGCAGCTTACAGTTACATGATGATGATGGTAATGCTGAGAGGGGTAATGAAGGTGAAGGACAAGAGGGAGATGATAATGAAAGGGATGACAATAGTAGTGAAGGGAACTCGTACTGTTGAATCCCCAGTTTTAAATTGTTATTTAGATATCTATTTCATGAGGCTATGCAGTCTTGTTTAATTTTAAGAGACTCATTATATTTATTGTTGTTATTGTGGTTTTTCTTTCTTTTTCTATTTTTCTATGTCTTAGTGATATTTATTGGATGGTCTAATGGTTAATCAAAATTTTGTGGATGCGATGTTTAAACTTCATTAAAGGGAGTGTCAGTTTTTCTTTTCCTTAATTTCTTTTTAACTCTTTATTTCCTTTCTTTTGCTATGTTAGTTTGTGAGACATTAGGGACAATGTCTCCATCTAAAGTGTGGGGAAGGAATTTATTTATGAAGTTTGACTAATATCAAGTTTCCCCTTAATTAAGCATGTTTAGGAAAATATGTATGATATGGAGCAAAAATTCTAAATTTTTAGTATCTCTTATATTATAGTAATCAAGTGATTGATATTGGATACTGTCCTGAGCTTTTCTTTCCTTTGCGTTTTATTTAACATGTTGGAATTGCATGATAAAATCTAAGTGGCATAGTTTTACTTGTCATTTAATCAAGAATTCAATTATAAGATTACTATGAGACTCTTGGTAAGGGTTAGTTTGTTAATTTCACCCACTTAACTAATTGTATAGTTTGTTCCACGACTATTTTGAAAGCTTGATTCTTGTTTAATAAGAGCTCAATTTAATATAAACCCCCTTTTATAGTTGTTCATGTTAAAAAAAAAAAAAAAACTAGTTAAGTGATTCGAAGGGGTCCCTTTAAAACCTAGTTACCTAAGGTCATCTAGCTTAGGATAGGCCCATCGAGGAAACTCACTTAACAAAATAATTAAAGTTCAATGAGTCTTATAACTTGAGTCACTATGCCCACAGGATGCCTCCTAAGAAGAATAGCGTCTGTTAACTAGGGTGACTAGCCCAGGATTATCGGCGAAAACCTCGCTACATTGGTTGTGAGATTCGTCAAACTAAATGAATACAAGTACATAAATACTGAAAGGGTTGAGGAAAAATAAAATTATATATGCTCTTACTTAAGCTTATGTGGGCTTTAAAGATGGCTAGGACTCACTCTGCTCTCATGCAGAGGGGTGGGATTGATTAACTCTCTTTTACTAGGTAGTTTGTATCTGATTTTTCAAAACTTGAAGATTTGTTTAAATGATAAGGGTAAAAGCTTACTTGGATTAGCCTTGAAATTCAAGCAAGGTTAATTATGATGAATGCTACAGCGGGTTGAATAGGAAAGTAGAGTTTTCAATGTTGAAGGTCACTTGGTGAAATACGCTCAGTCAATGAGAGATACATTACTTTTGTATAATGCACCATTTGCAAATTGTTTTTCCTAACACTAAGTTGAATTCTTAGTTTAATTTTTTATCAACTTGTTTTCTTAAGGGCACACAAAGCTTAAGTCTAGGGAAATTTGATAGGGATTAATTACTCTACCAATTAGGGTCAAATTATGGTTGACTATGCCTTTATATTGCTTAAAATAAGAGAATTGGTACTTAATTAGTAAATATGTTCGTTTCAGGTATCAAAGGAGAAACATCAACAATTTGAACATATTGGAAAAGATTTGAAGTTAAACAGGACATCAATGTCATATTACACTCATTATAGGTTTAGTGATCGTCTTGGGTGCATATTAGGGAAGACATTACGAGAATGATCTAGAACAAATTTGGATACAATGGAGATTACAGGCCTTGATAAGTCTGTCACCTAGACGGTGATCCCCATTGATCATATATATAAGTTGGATACGACCATTATCTAAAGGAGATGAAGAGAGCATAGTAGAGATCACGACCTTTATCACGACCATGACCAACAAGAGACAACTTGCAGACTATGATGCATGCATTATCACGAGCGTTATTGTTCTTGGATTTTTTACCCAAGGAGATCATAGGGTGCATCATGGCCGTGATCTACCTTAGATATGTATATTTTTTAGAGATAACGACATCTAATGTAGCCGTGATGGCATTTGTTTTGTGATATCTTTCAATGTTAGCTCATATTAAAACACATTTTGAAAGGGGACGAAAGCCAATTAATTCATACAAATGTTAGTTCATCAAAGGTATCAATATCTTAAGTGATTAAAAAGAGAAATCAACGTTTTATTGGATGGGTTAAGTAAGGTATCAATCAAGAAAAATTGAGGAAAATCAACTAAAAACTACTCGGATACTAATATTTTAAATAAATTTTGCATATTTTTGTTTAACTCATTTTATAAAATATTGATTTCTTTTTTAACTGCTTAAAATATTAATAATATAAAAAAAACTACTCTCAAAGATTAGTAACTTTAAGTGTAATTTAGTTGAAATACATATAGATAAAAAGACAGCACAATCCCTATCATAATAAGTGATGGAAGATGTAGATTTTGAGGAAATTTTGCCCTTTTTATCCTCTAACATAGTGATAAATATTTCAACATAATAAGGTTATTAGAGATGGTGAAGCTAAACTAAACAAAAGTTGTAGCAAAAATAATTTATTTTATCTTCTATTATAATAAATTGATTTAGTTAATGGTGGTAGGTAATGTTAGTGTATTAATGTTATTTCTCTCAACCAGGTTAATAGCATGTATAAATAAGTCTTTATGTACAATCAAAAATATCAAAAAAGTAAAATTCTTGAACTTTATTTTTACATCATGGTATTAGAGCTCGATTTTAGGGCTAATCAAAACACACGAGCTCTATCGATATCTCTTATCCCAAAATTAAGCTTGGGAATATTTCTTCAGCTAAACTCACTCCATCAAAGATGACTTCAAAACCTATCCCAACTTCCTTAAATCTATCAACAATAGATCAAACACTTTAAATTATTCAACATAAGATGAATAAGGGTAATTTTCGTGAATGGTTTTGGTTTGTAAAACTGGTGATGTGGGGAAAGGCTAATTATGGGTATTTTACAGGTTCATGTATTGCTCTTGATCAAAGTACTGCACAATATAAAATCTAGGAATCAGAAAATGCATTAATCATGGTGGTTAATGGATTTTTGCTTTAAAAACAATAAAAAACAAAGCTGAAATTTTCAAAAATTTATAAATGTGTACTAATAAGTTTTGTTCAACTTCGATTACAATCATCAACATTGGTAAGTAAGTCGGTCGAAGTAGCATAAAAAATATTAAGTCATATTCCTTAGGGATTGTTAGCATCTACTATACTCTCTTTTCAACTATTATTTAGCCAAAGAAAAACTTAGAGAACATTATAAATAGCAAAATGCTAAAGCTAAGTTAAAACTAAACAAATACACGCTTTTAGGGCAAAGTTATTGAATAAGTTTTGTTAATGCAAGAATAAGCTCAGGATCTGCTTCATCAAGTCATCATTGTCACGCCCTGAGGGGTACCCTAAACATGGCAGTCTACCGTACATAATATAAAAGCCTAGGAATGACTTTCTTAGTTAGACAAAGGCTTTTATATCATGCACAAGGCTTACAACACAACAAGAAAATGCATCAGAGTAACGCAATGTATGTTGATAACAATTTAAATAAAAAAGCAAGAAAAATATAAACCATTAATCATAAATAAGGTCAATTACAATTCTTAGGGGCATACCTCTACTAATGTCTTCAAATCTTACATATATACATTTCTTAATGATCTCCAAAATATTAACATATCATATATTACTCATAAAGAAATTTTCAAGAATGTAAATTCATCCTATGCTTCCACTTCCTTAAAAGTTCAAAAATCCGTTAAAGATTTCTTTAATATCCCTATCCTCAAATAGAGTTGCAAGTATACCCATCTCAAAAAAAAGTCTATGGAGTGTAAGCTCATAACTTGCTTAGTGAGATATTTCCCAGTCATTCCCACCAATAATCATAAACAAACAAGTTAGTTAGTCAAGCATATACTATGCTTATACAACAATCACATAAAAATCATACATATGTATAGTTATCCGGAACCTATACACATAATGGATTTATGCCTTTTATATCAAGGGTTAAGGAATTGTTGATGAAAGTCCTCATGATCTTCTACTGCTAGTCCCTAGGCACTTGTCCATAGCATTCAATTGGCACGGCTCTAAACCTATAGTTGTGTTCCCTAAGCAATGTGGATTCCCTAAGAAGGAGCATAGCTCATGTCCCACCATGCTAACGGCCTATCCAACTTTACGCGTAGGAGTAGTAGCCTTTTGAAATTTGACTCAATGGATGCTATGCGTAACTGTTTTCTTGTTAACACCATTTTGTATTATAATTCATTAAGGAGCGATCGATCAATTTGAACACATAGCAATCAAGCATATCAATAAATAAACATAGTTAAGCAAGCTCCCTAGAGTTACGATATGCTTAGTGTTTACTTAATTAAACAAGCAAAAAACACATACTTAACCCTTGAGAATCTCTAATACATGTCTATTTTTACCTTTTCTTAACATGTAAGTGCAACTACTTTACAAGCACAAACAAGGTAATGAATTTAGGAGGAAATTTTCACTCATCTGTTAGAGCAATTCTTAGTTGAAATAATCCTTCGAAAATGGTATGTCAAACTCATCATCACCTAAACGAAAAAAATACCAAAAATGACTATTTCATGAGGTTCTACTTAATTTTCTAACTTTATTTGTTTTATTTGCATCTTTTTCCCGGTTGCAAAAATTTCAACTTGAAACGATCATAACTTGTTCATTTTAACTCAAAATTTCGCATATTATTAGTCATTTTCTATCTACTCGAAAATATCTATCTATTTCTAAGGTTATTTTTAACATTTAAGACCACTAAATTCTCATAAAAGGATGGTACATATTCATCCTACAATCCCCAACCCTTAATTCTTGCATTTTCTAAATTTTTACTTCACTTAGACAATTTATAGCAAACATATAAATATTTGTACATTTCAAAATCATTTAGTATTGACGATAGCTCATATTATATGCATAATCCTAGTGATGTTGCTCTAAAATAAAAATTTTGTAAACAATCTTTTGTAGAAAGTAGTAATGTTGAGTTATATATAAAAAAAAAAAAAAATTACCTTTTTAGGCTTGTAATAAATTTTTTACCTTAAATTTTGTGAATATGTGACTTAACAATATTCATGGTTTAATAAATATTTTGAAACCTTTGAGGTCTTATACTTATTTCGAAAACTTCATTTCATAATTTATTTTACAGAATATGGGTTTTAATTATTTGTGACATAATACCCTAAGTGTATTTCCCTTGAATTTTTTTAAGTTTGGTTTTTCAATGAAATCTCATTTCTTAGAGTTTATAAATGTGAAACTCAATTGAAGAATATCGTGATTTTATATTTATTTTGAATCCAAGAATGTTTCACTTTATCTTAAACTTCTTTTAACTAGTTATTTTCCAAAACATGAATCTTTATGTGTTTGAGAGGAAAATCATTCTAAGTTGTATCATCTTAAAATATTTAAGTTTTGGCATATGAGAAAAATTAGGCAAATGACTTGTTCTAAATTTTTATTTTTAATAAAAAGTTTTGTTCATGTATTGTCAATAAGATTTTTAGAAAATTTTACATAAAAAGAATTATCAACATTTATATTTGAGAAGTTCATTTTGGCAATTTGAAAAATATACTTAAGTGTTTTCTTTCAAATTCTTTATTCTTAATGAAGGGGTTTCCCAAGTATTGGAGATAGGATTTTTGTAAAATAATTTGCATAACAAAGAATTATCTACATTTATATTTTTAGAAAAACTCATTTTGACAATATTTCCTAAGTTTTGATAATAAGTTCTTTGAAGTTCATTTTATAAATTTTCCCATCTTTGATGGTTTATTATGACAACATCACTAACAACCATTATGTACATGAGTAAAGTATAGCAATATGCTAAAAAAAATAAAATCACTATCGTAGGCTTATCAAAGTATAAAAAAAAATAAAGATAAATAACAAAAAATAAGTAATATAAAAAATAAATGCTTTGGAGTCTTAGCTTGTCATCAAGACTCCCCAGGACTTGACTAAATTTCAGTCACCATAAAAATAAGAAAATCATAAGGAAAAAAAGAACATGGAAGTCTTAGATCTTATCAAGGCTTCCCAAGACTTAAATGTTTCTAGTCTCATAAATATATCAAGAACATCCAATATATAAATACGAGAGTCTTAGATTTTATATTAAGGCTCCTCGGGACTTAGAAATGGATAAATCCCCTTTAGAAAGCAAAATAATTAAGAGCAAAACAAGTAAAATGAGAGCCTTATAATTTTTGGACAAGGCATTCATAGGATTTAGATTATGGACAAATCCCCATTTTATTTTTTACTTGATTAAGGACAAGTGTGAGACTTATATTACAAACAAGTCTCAAAATATATAATAAGCACATGAAATAAATAAGTTACAAGAGACAGAATAAGTGCAAGGAAATAAATGTTACATTAGTGAGCAATAGGCTCTAAAGATTATAAATATTACATATACATATTAGCATATAAAGAGTTAGGTTAGAAACATGAAATTAAAAAAAAAAAAAGAACATATTATGATCATGGATATAACATTGTGACATGAATAATATGCGTCTTACATTTCTATTCCCTAGCATATGCATCATGGGGATTTCATATGAAAAATAATTAAAGACATAAACATTCATACCAGTTGCATAAACAATATGTATGAGGAGGGTATTTAGTATTTTTACCTAAAATAAAATATGGGATTTGTTGATGGATAAAAGAGAGAAGGAAAGTGTTTGAGAAAATTTTTAGAGAGAAAAGTTATGGAAAAAAATTGGTAAAGTTTGTTATAGTGAAAGAAAAGCATACAAGAAGTGAGAAAAAAGGGGTATTTGTAGAGAGAAAAATGAGGGAAAAAAAGATGGAAAAAAATAAAAAAGAAAGTAAAAATGAAAGAAAATGGGGAGGGGGCAACTGGTGCCATTGATAAAGAGAGAGAAAAAAAGATTAATTTAAGTAGGAAAGGTATAATGAAGTATAAGAGAAGTTAAGTAAAAAGTATAGTAAAGTTTTATGGGAAAAGATCATTGTAAAAGATGTAAGAGATAAGTGTAAGAATAAATATAACAAAAAGTAGAGATAGTTGAATAGTAGTAAATAGTAATAAATGGTAAATAAATAGTCAACAAGATAAATAAATTACCGGTAGTAATAACAATACGCGTAAATAAGCTATATCTGACGTTTTTAGAAACCGAAAAATTGTAACTGATATTTTTATGAAATGATAAATTATTAGATGATATTTCAAAGATGATTTGATATTATTTTATCATTAATTTTTGTTCAGTTTTATTATCTCGATTTATGTGCTAAAGGTCGGGTACTAAAACGGTCTTTTAGCCTTACTTGCCAAAATTTGTACCCGAAAAATTTATATATGATATTTTTTGAATATCTTAATATATTTCTAGTATAAATTATTTGTCATAATAGTTTTCTTGTTTTGTGTGTCAGTACCTTGATTTTAGAAACTAATACCATTCGGGTCTAAAACGAGCGAATTTTTGGCGAATTCAATCTTTTTAGGATCACACATTATTTCGAATCATATTCCAAGGTTATCTCATTTCTACTGTTTTAGGGTTTCGAGTGCAGTCTTGTTAGATCTAGATCCTTTATAGCTTAATGTTGATCTTGGGTAGTTTTAGGGATCCGGTTTCAATTTTGGCTTTAAGAGTTACTCATAAAATTATATAATCTAAGAGCTTATGTTTATACTATATTTTCGGTTCAAAAATTAAGTTTACTCTATTTTATTATTTATTTAATATTTTATAGTTCTCGGGATTATCTAATCGAGTCAATGTCTTTGAAGGTTAAACGTTGACTCGGTTTGACTTTAAGGTTTTAGTTTCTATCCTGACTCTAAGATTCACTTATAACGTTACCAAAGGATCTACGGGTTTTTCAATTTCGTCATTAATTGTTACCCTGTGAGGTTATCTCGGTTTGCGTGTTAAGAGGTGGTTTAGTTTAACTTGTGGAATTTGACTTGATAAACTATTACTATATTTTGGAAAAATTATTTTGTATTATTTGGTATTGAATATTATTTAGACATACTGTCTCAACTTACATGCTAGAGATCAGATAGATAAATTGTTTAGCATAAGGATTTTGAGTTAAATGTTTATTGGATTTTCATTTTGTTTTTGAAGGTGCTCTTTTTCTTAAGGTTATGAAATTTTGTATTTAATCTTGTTTAGGGTTTCTAGACTTTAGTTTTAACTTGGGTCGATTTGAGGGTCTTAGTTTCGATATTAGCTCTAAGATTATTTTCTAAGAGTACCGAAAAATTCAGTGGCTTACACTAATTGTATGATTTCTTAACAAACTCAAATAGTTGTTAGTTAAGTATACTTGTGTCATCGAATTCTCAAAGGTAAGATAAAGCCTCTCTTATGGTTAGAAACTCTAGATTTAGATCAGACCACCAGAATCTCTTAACAAGCTATCAGTAACCTAGATTCGCATAAAGTTTAATAATCTTTTGACTCAAAGCTCATTTTAATGAAGTCAAAATCAAGTGATAGAAAGTTTCAACATCTCTATATCTAGGTGATTATGAGCAACTTCATTAGCAGTATGGATTTATTCAAAAGAACAATCTCTCAATCTATTCAATTGAAATTAGACATGAATGTACAAGATGCACTCATATAAACTCACGATTTAGGGTTCAGGCAACTAATTACAAGTACCCAGTCAATGTTCAATTAATATGCATTGAAATAACATGAATCAGGTATTGGAATAACATGAAATAAAGGCAAATATTACTAATTAAGCACAAGGTTTTGCAAAAACAAAATGTCGTGTTAATATGAAATTACCTAGAAAAACTTGAATCTTTAGCAAAAAGAAAGGTTTCTCTTATGAAAAATTCTCTCTCTACTTTATACGATGTCTGGAATTTATTACATATGATACGATATGTTTTGCAATGCGCCTACACATTTATTTATGGACGGCTAGCATAGAGAATCAAGAAGATATTATTAGTTGACATGGCAGATTCTTTTTAATAGATTTTGTCTAAAACCGCATGTGCTTTATTTTAAGGCATCAAGTGAATGACAACAAAAATAGGGTCACTTTTCATAGCTTAGATTGAGGGCTGGAAGGTTGGCCACAATATAAGCCATATCTTTTTCATTAGAGACACAATTTAGGGTTAGTTTGCACCATGGTAAGAACTATGACCACGTCTTAGGGCACGATTAAGGCTGTGCTCTTGAATTATAAGGCGTGGTTCTCGTAGTGCAAATCATGGTGTAGATTGAGGGCGTGATTTGGACTTTTACCTTGTTTTCTTGCCCTCAGTTGCGATCTTTAGGGCGCGGTTGGAATCTATCTTCAAACATTTTTGTTATTTTGTCCCAATCTTGGCTCAACTCACTTTATTTTTCCTTTTTATGAGCTAAAAAAAAAAATTTCACAATAATAACACAAAATCATTTAAATTTATCTAAAAATATATCAGATAAGGCATAAATTCCTATGGATTGAATATAGTAAAAATAACTTATCAAACTCTCCTACACTTAAGCTTTTGCTTTTTCCTCAAGCAAATCATCATTTAAATGATCAAAGCAAAGCTTCTTGAATAATTTTGTGATTAAAAAACCAATTTTAAATGTCAAAAATCTTTGTTTAATTCCAACCTACAAATTTGTTCCAACAATTTGAATCATAAGTTTATCAAACAAAACATCTCCTATGGTCGCCAAAACCTAAAACCATTGATATGTAAATTAATATCATGGGTTAGAAGTAATATCTTTTTTGGAGAAGGAAACTGTAGAAGAGACAAAGATTTGATAAAGTGTAAGGGACAGAGAATTGGAAGTTCTTTTCTTTTAATGGTGGCTAAGGTTTTTTTTTTTTGGAAGAAAACAAGTGTTTGTTTTCTTTTTAATTAATGATTAAGATTTTCCTCTAAAGAAAATGAGGGGTTTATTTCTTTTTATGAAAAAATAAAAGGATGTTGAGGTTATAATATTTTTGTTTCTTAAAAAATTATAAAATTATGTTATTATTATTTCTTGTGGGTGCTACATAAAATGTGTAATTATCTTGTAAGTTTTAAAACACTAGCATAAATCACTTAGCTATATTTGGACAAGAAACAATAATTTTAAACCAGCATGGGATAGCTTTTAAGATAACATGATCAAACTTCTAGTTCACATGACCTATACATTGAAATATTAACAAAAATAAGACATAGGCTTATGTGTAATGATTTCCAAGGACTTCTGATGTGAATTTACAAGGCCAAAGAAAGAGTGAATGAACACAGAGGATCCCTAAGCATTTAGAGGATTACATGAGGATGTAGGATACATTCATAGACTCAAGCATATTGTTATGGTACAAGTTCAACAAAAATATCTACATGAGTACAATATCATATAAATAGAAGAATAAGCAAGACGAATAGGGCTTATCTTTGTTACCTAAAAAGAAACCTCTCTTCTTCTCCTATTCCTTCTTGGAGCCAACTGGAGCTCAAATACCACATAAGGAAGAAAGAGGGAGAGAGTTAGTGCCTAACATCCGCTGCAACAACCTTCGAGAATAGTTTAGGGTTATGTTCCTTTGTTTTCTTAAACATTGTGTTCTGTCATTTGAATAAGTGGATTGGACTATCTATAAAGACCTGGCCTACCTAATCCCATAATTAAGCATATTCAGTCCCCAACCATGTACCACACTTAAATATTATACGTAAGGTTATATGAAAAGATAATATTTATAACGACTATTTGTAAACCTGTCATAACTTTACAAAGCTTTTGCAAAAACTACTCAACATGAGTAGATTGTCATACATAGTGTGTGTGTATATATATATATATATATATAGAAGACACTAGTGTCAAGAAGTTGATACTTCAAAAGATTACAAAATTTTGCCAACATAAAAACACAAGAAGAAAACTTAAAATCTTATATTACAAACAAAGGCTTAACCAAGAAGCCTATGACAAAAAAAAAAAAAAATTGCATTCCATTTTCATTTTTCTTTTAGAAAACTTGATTAAAACATCCTTGTTTGCAAATGGGCCCCTAGCCATCACATTCATCCATAAAAGCTTCCTGATCAATTCATACCCTAAATCATCATAATATTCATCATCAACAACACCTACAAAGAAGCAACATGAGCCAAAAGTGCAATACACAGTAACACAAACTAATGTGAAGTGACGATCACACACAAAATAATGCCATGTAAAAAAAAATCAATTGAATTATCTTTAATTAAGTAAACAAATAATAATGGAGTGCTCAAACTCCGATTACAATCCTTGGGAATCTAGGGGTCTTAAGTAATAGCAATTGGTCAAGGGGTTAATATAGGCAGCTGAATATCTATATCCTATATATCTAACTAAAAAAGAGAAGTAGCATCCTCTAGGATTCACAGTCATTTCTCATCTTCACTTAACTTAATTCATAACATCAATTATTTCAACCAATCCTATAAACATGAACTAAAACATATTATTTCATCTTAAGAATAAGTAAACATTATACCAATACCGTTACCCCTATCAACTACCCACTGAACCACTTATAACAGCTATTGCACCATAACTAAGATAGCCTAAGCACTTAACTATCATGTTAACCTTGTTAACAAGGTTTTCACTCCTTGGACCAAATTCAATGGCACACGCACATCCAATTCAACATTATTAATCTATCTTTGATTAAATTCTATTTAATTATGTCTATCTTAACAATCAACAATCAAGCTACTGCATATCTATACTAGAAGTTATACTAGGCAAATGATCAATAGATGAATTCAAATTTATAGGAGGATATGTAAAATAAATAAATTCAATTCATATATCTTTTAATATCAATAATAATCTAAATCGAATTCTTTATCTAATATAAAACTTAAGTAGAACTCATATTTAATCATGAATTAACATTTATACATATATTCTTATAACATGTTCCATTATTGTGAATTTTAAAAAATTAAATTTTTGTTTATTTTTTAAAGGTACAAGGCAGGATAAACAGCTATGCAAACCCCTTATTTCTTCCATAAGAGAAACACGGTGAAAAACAAAACACATGTTTTAATTTTGAAAAGCAACTTAGAGAAAAGCATGACTCGAAACAAGATACCATGTTTTGCCCGTGTTTCTTCATTAAACAAAACACTATGACAAACAAAAAGAAACACGATTTGATACAAGAAGTCATGTTTCAGCCATGTATCTTATATAAGCCATTTCCTTTCGAAAACAGGGAGAAGCACGACAAGGTGCACAAGCTCGTGTTTCAACCATTTTGTTTTATTTTTCTTCTTGGATCAATGCATAGCGAGGAGTACACTTGAATACATATGGTTGTGTTTCTCCTCGAGTAATGTTATGTCCAGGGCTCAATGAGATACATGCCCAATACTTCACCTTATGTTTCCCTTTCAAAAATAAGGAATGTAACTTGGATATTTAAACATCAAAATTTCACTTCCAACATCTTACATATACTCAATACATACACTTGTCAACTCCAAATATGCATAAACTTCACATTCCCAACATCAAACAACTTCCTAATCAACATTTGAATACTTCACAAACATCACCAACTCATTCACTCTTCAAAAAAATTTCAATACTTTCAAAAACTCATTTTTCACAACTTCAAGAGTCTATCTAACTCCATATATCAATGTAACTCATAATTATCACATTCACTTCATTATAAAATCATTAAAACAGAAATTATCTTTATAGAGAAAACAAATACATAAATGATCATATAAACATGCAAAGCTTTACCTTAAGAGGCTTTAACTTGATTATGAAGTATTGACATGAACTTTGAATTAATTGTTTATGAAGATTTGAGAAGAAAATTTGGTGTTTGTTTTTGTTGTTGGAGATTTTGGTTTTGTGGTTTGATTTTGGATTAATATTTGACAAAAATAAACTTTGTAATTATTTAATATTTACTTTGTTGACTTTTGAGGCAGATTAAGGGAAGAAAGATAAGGCCTTGGGCTAGGCTTTGTATGATATAAACTTGGGTTTAGATTTCATTTGTTTTGCTTTCAACTAAAAGAGTTCATGGGCTTTCTCTAAAATGCAAACAACACAAATCCAAAATATGTTACACAAACACATTCACACACATTAATCATGCGATACACTACTAATACCAAATCATACTAGCACATCAAATTTGATTCAACTAATCATTTAACAAAATTTAGATATGCAAAGACAATTTTATTTAAGTATGGAAGTTAGGGTATTTCACTATTTGCTTGTAACGGACTGAACTTTGTTTCATTCATGGGCTTTTTCACAATTATTGGTATCAAAATTAAGATTTGAGCCACAATTGTATCATTTGGTGCTTTCATTGTGATTCCATGGCACAAAGGACTAAATTATATGCGAAATTACAAGAACAGATTGACAAGAATAGTAGTAATATTGACAAGATGATGCTTGAAATGCAAGATTTGAAGAAATTAGTGAATGACAGTGTCAATGTTATTTTACAACAATTAAATACATTGTCTCAATCTATCAATTCTAATAATTAGACACAACGAGGGAATCAGAGTGGAATGTCATCATCTTCCAATTTCAAGTGTTGCATTTTGATTGGGTTAACATGAAACACATTAAACTAGAGTTGCCAAAATTCAGTAAAGGTGATCCAAAATAATGGCTTTTCAAAGCATTTTAGTTTTTTTATTTTCATAAAATGGCACAAAATGACAGACTGAAATTAGCATCTTTTGCTTTAGAAAATGAAGCATATGATTGGTATCAGTGGATGCATCAAAATCATATGATTTGTAGTTGGGGTCAATTCACACATGCCATTAAACTCCGTTTTGGACCATCTTGGTATGTCAATTTACAAGGGCATCTTTCTAAATTGACTCAGACTAGTTCAACAGAAGAGTAACAACATCAATTTGAAAGTCTATCTAATAAGATTAGTGGATTTTTTGGAAGGTTCTTGCAAAGTTGTTTTGTATCAGGTTCAAAACCATTGATACAACAAGAGGTTCTAGCATTTTAGCTAACAAGTCTTTTGCATGCTACTAGTTTAGCTAAATTTCATGAAAGTAAATTGGAGTCTATGCAATCACATTTTCCATTAAAGAATACTCTGAATTCTTCTACATTCAAAGCTACATCTTTTAAGCAACATGATTTTTAAGTAGAGGGCTAACAATAAGGGAAGACGATGCTAGCAAGAAAGTTATTAGCCAGTGAATTGATAGCATGAAGAGAGAAGGGTCTGTGTTATAGCTGTGATGAAAAGTACCATAAAAATCATGTTTGTAAAGCAAAGTTTTTGTTGCTTATTCAACCGAAAGATGATGAATTTCTAGATTATACAATGAATGTAGCAGATTCGGATTTTGAGGGGGGAAAAAAGGAATACAATGAGGTTGAAATCAACTTCCATGCTGTTGTAGGTATTTCTGTATCCCAAACTGTTCATTTGAAGGGTCTTATTAAATCATATTCATTTTCAATTCTAGTAGATTTGGATAGCACTCACAATTTTTTACAAGAAAATGTGGCTGGGAACTATTCTAGTTGTTCAAACATTTAGAGTAATAGTGGGGACTGGTGACATTTTGGAACGTACTGGCATGTGTAGACAAGTTAAGATCTTCATTCAAAATTATTGTTTTTCTATAGATTGCTATGTCTTGTCGTTACAAGGACCAAAATTTTATTTTGGGAGTTAAGTGGTTGAAAACTTTAGGTTCAGTCTCTTTGGACTATTCTACTTTGGCCATATCATTTATGAATAAGGGAAACGTGTAAGATTTAAGGTGAAACGCAACTAGTCAGTGGCTCTTTACAACCAACTTCATTATAAAGATTGGTTGTTTCCAACCAATATATTTGCTTATATAGCTTGGTGGCACAAATTTGTTATTCATCCATGGAATGCGTCAGCAATACCAAGCTAGAGGAGGTATTGGGTAAATTTTTAGAGTTGTTTACAACTCCATATCATTGCCACCATTGCATGATGTAAAACATCACATACAACTCAAAGATGAGACATAGCCAGTAAATGTTAGACCTTATCGCTAGCCGGAGTAGGCTAGGCAAGCAATGCCATGGCATCTTAACATGACATGCACCAATGTTTAATGAAAGGAAATTATCAACATGTAGTATATCAATGCAAGATGGTAGTTTAGGACTCGATTTTACGATATTAATCCAAAAGGTCTTAGACCATCTGATAGTAAAAGTTATAAGTTTTAAAAATGTCGGCCTGTTTCTATTAAGATATAAGTATGATAATTAACTGTCTACTTATTGTAGCACTACGAAATAAAATTTAACACTTGAAGACTAGTTGTTAGTGGTCAATTGTCATGCCAGGAAAAGAGGCCGATCGCTCTTAGGATTTTGTTTGTGATAGAGTACCTATATTCCTTGTAACGAACACGGAATGCGCTGAAATTCGAAACTCCAGACCTATGATAAATAGCATCATTTTAGATAGGATGATTTTCCTCTGTATCTTATTTTTTTCTTATATGTATTTGTATCTTATTTATATATAATATGTTTGATTTATTTATAAGTAAAAATATCTATTTTTTATCCATATCCATCTTTCACAAATAATTTATTTGAAAACAATAAAAATAAATACCAAAATAATCCAAAAACAATAAAGCAAACTGACCCTAAACATCGGAGATGCCCAACCATGTTAGATAATTAAAGAACGTGCCCAGTTTGTTTGTAGGTTAGACGAGCAAACATCCAAACACCCATTTTTCACTAGTTTGCTAGTCAATAAATAAGGAATAGATTGAAATTAGGTAAACGATATGACACAAGGAACATGGCAATTTCTTGAATATTATAATCTTTCTTGACATATTATTAATGACTGGCCCTACATGAAGAAAAACCCCATATCGAACAAACGGTGCTGGACCCGAGCCTTCATGATGACACTTACAGAAATTTGCAGCGTGCATCACGGCATCAACATCCTACAAATGCAACGAGCGGTTGTCATAAACCAAGATGGCTATTAACAAATTAATTTTAAATAAATATACATTATATTTTGAATTCCCTGTGGATATACTTTAAACTTTGGAAGTATTTTTAATATCTTTAATTTTTTAATAAATTAATAAATAACCTTTTGAATTTTAACTTAATATGGAAAATATCCCATCAAAACTATTAAAGTATATTTTACACTGCCTAAGCTTTAGCCCTTGTTAGTTTTCTTTAATCGAAAAGAGAAATATGTTGTCACTTAATAATAGTTTTAAGGATGTTTGAGAATACATTAAAAGTTTAAGGAGATATAGGTACTGAAAATCAACGTATAAGGGGTAGTTTTATTTTCGTATTTTCTTGTAATAAAGAAATGGTGCAAAATATGGTACATAATAACCTGCAAACTGGACAGTTGACGCTGCCCTCGATTCGTTGTTGCATTCCATCCTGGTTGCTTATATTAAAATAAATAAATGAATAAATAATATTGTATTAAATATTCTTACACATCTCGTTGGCCGCCTTCCGTAGAATTTCAAAAAATGGTTTTTTATACGAATATATTATCAAGGAAAAAGATCAAATTTCTTCCCCTTTTGATCCAAACATACCGTTGAGGCACCCCATCACACTGCACAGGGGTCCTAGTACTACAACCTCAAAAATTGCCATCACCATGATTTATATGTATCCGACTCGGGACAATTGCGTGGTATGGACAAATAATAATTATAATTATCTATCAAAATGTAAAGGAGAAGAAAATATCAAATAACAACAAGATAGATATATATATATATATATATACACTTGCACTATGTCTTAGCTACATGGTATTGCATGATTAAGATAGATTTATAACCCTTTTAAAAACTATAAATATCTACAACGATCATTAAGTGTATATCCTTCATTCGACTCTAATATTTTCAAGTAAAATATCAATACTTTGTTTCATATAACAAACTTTCAAGGATCATGTATGTAGTTTAGATTTTATATTATTATCGAAATTATTTTTCATACATATCTATTTAGTTTTTGCACTCACATCACCGCTCACCGGTGTGTAAAGTCATGGGTGCACAATTACTAGTACTTACATACATACATACATACATATACAAAGAAATGAAAAGAAAAATAGAAGATATAATTATCATAGGATCAACTCCATAAAGTAGTAACGGCTACCCTTTAACCAGATAAAACCCGAGACAATTAGAGGACCAAGGAGCGACCATATGTCGTTATACCTAGGTAGTGGATTAGACTTGCCTCAACTCAAAACTTGAGTAAATGGGACCCAAGTCTAGAAATGAAATCGACACCAACCATCTACAAGCGGGTTTAGGACAGGTTTAGGATCCACCAACTCATGGGAACTGCATTGGAACCTCAATCTACTCAATAATTATTTTCCTTAACTTTAAAGTAAATATATATATATATATATGTTAAAATTAAGCTCAACTAAAAACATAAAATAAAAGTATAGACAAAAAACCCTGAAATTTTTAACTTTTTCTTAAAGATTTGTTAATGATGTATAATTATTTATATACAAAAACATCCAACTCTAATTATAGCATTAGTAATGTGAGACTATATGAAGTTTGAAACTTTATGAATTACTAAGGAGATTAAAAAATAAAAATTAATCTCTAATTGTTAAGAAATGAGATTTTTCATTTTGTAAAAGTGTATATAAACAAAATTAACATGCTTTCAAGGTACGATTATTTTTTATATTTTTAGTCACAATACTTAATTGCTGTGTGTGGGAAATAATTATTTTCAAATTAATGTGAAAATACTTTAAATTTTCAATATCATTTAATCAATATTTTTCATTTACTTTTTTTAATTTATCATTATATATTATTTTTTAATTTTCACAAACCCACTGTGGACGAATCAGGTCGGGTACATATTCAGACTCAACCATTAGCCAGGTCTATATCCACTTAACTCCTTCTCTACTGCCATTATACATATATAAATGCAACACATATTGTCTAACCGTAATTATAAACATTAACCCACACAGCTCACTAGTTTCCTCGTACGAACGCTGCTTATGCGCTTTACACAATATAGTACACACACACACACACAACCAATATTGATTAGTAACTAGGGATTGTTCAGAATAAAATAGATTAAATTGATAGAGCAATAAAATGACAAATTTATTCTTCTATTTGAATCTATCCATAAAATTGAATGGAACATATATATAATATGGTATTTACCAAAATATCTTTAGTAACAAATATATATAATAATAAAATAGTGAAGGGATAAAAGATAATTATAGTAGAGATAAGAATTAGGTTCCACCTTTTAAAATTGGAATTGCCAAAATATAATTCTAGTTTTAAACATTTCTAAATATGATAATAGAAATAGAATATGGAATTACAACTATATTTCAAATCCATTCGCACGTACGAAGACAAGTGAGATAAACTTTTTTCAACCAACTATGATTATGGGTCAGTTTGAATTGGGATGCAACCGGGGAGGGTTGGGATGGGCCATATAAAACCTGAACCCGACCCATATTGCATATTCTATATCAATACCGTTAAAAAAGTGTAATAACAAGACGGTAATATCAAAAGTTGTTGTATATATGTAATGTGTACTTCTTCTTTTGCAAATTTTTTATTTTCATATATACTTTGGTGTAGGATGAGATGCAATTCTTTTGCATTTATGTTCCTATATCGAAATATATGATTAAGTATAAGGTAAATATAAATACCATTCTATATAAAAAAAAAATTATTCCAAACTTTGTAAATCAAAATTGATAAAGCTAGCCTTCTATCTTTTCAAGTTGCAAATGGTATTTCATTTTAATTTTTCTAGTTGAAAAAAAAAAAAGGACGTGAATGTCAAAATATCAAAAATAATATAAAAAAATGCTCTTCATGACATTTTTAGTTAATAAAATACATACTTTATATTATATTAAGTAATAAACTATGTCAATTAAAAAATAAGAAAATTATTGCTTTGACATATTATCTAATATTTAATTTCTATCACCAATAATAAGTTGGCAATGACAATATTACTTGCTCACCTACCATTATATATAAGTTTAAAAAAAAATTCACTTACGTATAGCAACTTAGTAATATGTGAGTTATGATAAATCTTAACGTTTGTTTAGGTTTTTTTTTTAATTTTAAAATCAAAATTGTATTTTTTATAGTAATTTTAGGGGTCGGATCGACCTTATAGGGTCATAACTATGACCTAAGCGACCCGCGACCTTATAAAGTCACAAAATTTTTTATCAAAACATCCCGTAACCCTATGGGGTTTTTAGTAGGTCAAGGGGCCGAATATCCCATAATGACTTGCTCAGTTGTATCCTTAGTTTGGATGGTTTGTTTTTTATTTGTATTTTATTAGTATGATCTATTTATGAGTAAAATATCTATTTTTAACAAATAGTCTGATTAAAATAGACATAAAATAGAAGGCAAATCGACGTCAAACCAATGAATCAAATGCATCCTAAGACTCTTAACAAACTCAATAAAAAGAAAAAGAAAAAAGAAAAAAGAAATTGTCTAGACATAAGCTCATATTTTATTGTTTTGTTAATATACTAAAAATATTCTAAATGATTGTCTAATGAGACTGGTATCTAGGTTGTTTGTCACTCTCTTAATGTAAAAATCAATGAAAACAAAAATCCCTAGCTAATTCAGAAAGCACAAATTCCTAGAATTAACTAATTATGTCCCATATCTATTCGCCACGTTACCAAAATTAACTTTATATTACACTAAACCAACATATTGCTATATTTACCTCCAAACATTTCACTGGTATAATATATTGACAAGACAATGAAACAATCTATATCGATCCTCTCAAGACTAATGTCGTACTATCATAATCTTATAAGCATGACACTATGGTGCTATTTTCAAACATGATTCCACTATATGTACACTTATCTGTTAAATAAGATTAAATAAAAGTTTAATATATAAAAGTATCTATATTATCTATGGTATTACCCCAATATGATAGGTGAAATATCAAATTTTTATAGATTCTTATTTATCTTTAAACATTGTACATAACACCTAACTTTTAATTCATTCTTTTTGTCACTTTACCTTAAATGATAAACTATGGAGACCTTCAGTTAATCCTTACATGTCAAACCAACTTAGGCGGTATACACCCTTCCAAACACCACAACATCACTATCACGATGCTCTATCGGGCCATAATAATACTTTCGGTACTTCCTTATAGCAACCTATCCTAGTGATACTTCCATTGGAAGATACACCTCCAATCTACCTCCACTATGACCTAACACGAGAGCAATATGATGCTTGTATGGGCTCAAAGCATAGCTCTCTCTAAATATCACTAAGGTGCTCTCTTTATGTCATTACATCCTGATGAAAGTCTCATTTATAGAATATAATCATGTCATATCAATTATCGTGATACTCATCCAGTGGTTCACCAAGTTTATCATTGGTGACACTTTGTATTACTATAATTGAAACAAGCAAAGAAATGTATTGACTAAAGACAAGGTAGATTGTAAATAACCCTCATTATATATACTCCCTACCCAAATAGGTTCCTATTTTCAAAATGTGTGGATAGACCCCTTATTCTTTAAAAAAAATGTATAAAAAAAACCAACTCAAATGGGTCGGTGCATAAGGATGTTAAAATACCACTTTGCCCTTTTCTTCTTCATTTGACTAAACCAACACATGAAAAAATGTTCTTAAACTCGTCCCGGAAATAAAAATATCTAAAGACAGAAATATTTCGAAGAAGAAGAAGACAAAAGAACATTCTGAAATGTCAGCATCTCGTTTATTGAAAATCTTCACTAGTAGCACGATCATTAGAGAGACTTACTAACTGTGAAGGCATGAAATATTAAATAACCATTTTTTTTCCCCTTTAAATAACCTAATTTACATAGGAAATTTTAAAGAATGGAAAACTAAAATAGAGGCATAAGAGTTTTTTGCCATCTTTTAAACCAATGTAACTTTCTATTCTTAGTTTCATTGGCAATTCCTCTCACTACAATACGATAAAACTTCTTTAAAATAATTTACACACCAATGATAAGAAATTAAAATCAATGGAGTAAAATAAAGCCAATTGAAGTCATGTAAAACACAAACAGCCAATTTTTTTAAATTTCCAATTTTTCCCAAACCAAGAATCCAAAATTTTGAAACATAAATAAAATTCAAAAAAGATCAAAATGAAGTAAATCATAATTTAAATGTCTTTGGATAAAAAATTCACAAGAAAAATAAAAAACAATGCTTTTAGAATTCAAAATTTTCACAAATTACTAATTTGCTCCTAACTGGGAAACTACGGGAATTTGAAATTTTAAAATTAATTAAAATATATAATAAGTTTAGTTGAATAATTATATCCTACACCTACATCGAAATTTAAAACTTAAACTAGTTAAGGAGTTATATAAGGAAATTTGGATGCCCAAAATTGTGTCTCATTGCTTAATCTAAGAAAAGCATCTCCTTCCATTTTTTTCCCTCACATAAATATAATTTCCTTTCCATTTTCTACCTTCTTTTCCTTTCTAGAAAGCTCTCTCCAATTTGGAAAGTTTCTAAATCCCTAAACCCTTAATGACTATTAGGGATCTAGAGTATGCCTTCAATGGGGAGAAATCCAATGGGCTTTGTGGAGGATAACACAATTAGGCTTTTGACACCATTTATAACCTAAAACCTTAAAGCAATAGGTTAATGGGTCTTCCCTTTTATAAACTCTTCACATTAGTTCCATATTTCCCATGTAGGATTCTCACACTTGCACCCTAATAATCTCCCCCTCAAGTGTGAGTTTCCACAATGGGATAAGTCATACTCTCCCTCAACAAGAGTTGGTCAAACTGACTCCACTAAACTCGCTTTGTGAGTGATCACACCTACTCACTATAGGTTTCACAGACGAGTCATACCAGAAAGCTTATCTTTCCACATGGTGGGCCAGCCATGGGACTTTCCCACCCGAACTGTCGGCTCTTATACCAATTGTTAGGGATCTAGAGTATGCCTTCAATGGGGAGAAATCTAATGGGCTTTGTGGAGGATAACACAATTGGGCTTTTAACCATCTATAACCCAAAACATTAAGACAATGGGTTAATGGGTTTTCCTCTTATAAACTCTTCACATAAGTCACATATTTCCATGTGGAATTCTCACACTTGCACCTAACAATGACTTAATTGGTGATAAGTAAGTAGGATCAACTCTATATTAGCACTAAAGTGATTAAACCATGTCTTCTATTAAGTAAAGAGGGAAATGAAGAGGTGATAGAAGGAGAGGAAGTTGTCTAACATTCCCTGAATTCATAACCAAGTTAGGATGGTATTTCAAAGTGCTATATTATAAGTTTCATCTTTCTAAGCATAGAAATTAACTTAGGTATGTGGGTTTATGTTTTGAGTAGTTGAAATCAAGGTGTTGGAGTAGTTTTGAGATCTTAAATCTCCATGGCACGAAGAAAAAAGTGAGGTGCTACACAATCGAGTATGGTAAGACATTGAGCCAACATATAGTGTGAAGATTCTTGTGTCTTTAAATGTTGGTCTGCTATTTAACAAGTTGAATAATGTGTAGACTTACCTTCAGGATAAGTAAGCTACTGAAAATCTTATACGTGGATAATGAATATGGCATTTGGGAGTGATTTGTATATAATTCTTCGAAGACATGTTGATATGGGTATAAGTTTTGGTACGGGTGTTATTAAGATGCAAATTGATGAAGCTTATGTAATATGGATAATGATTGTGGTATGAAATTGTGGGAAATGAAAAGTTGCTATTAAATTTAGGAATTTGTGGCTTAACATGGAATCTATATTATTTAAGTTGTGAATTGTATGAGCACAAAATGTAAAGGTGTAAATATGCAATTGGATCCTTGGAGATGGAAATTTTTCTATTTAAGCTGAAATGTTAATGATTGTGAATTGCTTTACTTAAGTAATGGATATGTGATCTATTTTAGATAAAATAAAATGTGCAAATGATGAATTAGCCATGAATTATGCCAAAGAGAAACCATTGTGGACATGTATGACTTGATGAGTTGAATTAGTAAATTCAAAATATAGTTAACGTTTAACCGACATTGCATTTTGAGTGGTTTGAGAAATGTGTTAAAGAATAAACAAAGTTTTGTGATGATTTGAACTCTTTAGGAAATTTTATGTTTAATTTTACTTTTACTATGAAAAAAAATATCATTCTTTAGATGCACACAAATAGAATGATCAAAACTGGGCTTAATCATGTTCTTTTGCTCCATTGGAAACTCATAAGTTGGCCAAAACTCTTTTCCCTTCGAAATTTATGCCTGAAAATAATTTCAAATAACTATGGAAGTGCACAACTAATGCATGGGCTCATACACTTTCTCGTGTACCCCTTTGGCCATATTTTACTCCTACTTCAAAAGTATACGAAATACACAGCTCATGCACTTAGCCATGTAACTCTCTAACCATAACATCTCTTTGACACTAAAAGTGCATGACTACTACACGAGCTCATGCACTTAGTTTGTAGTTCTTGAACCTTGATCTTCTCTCTCCCTTAATAGTGCACAACCCATGCGTGGGTCATGTACTTGGTCATGTAAAAGTGCATGACCTATGCACTTTTCAAACTTTCATTCTTCATTTAAATCACATGAAACTTGATTCACTCCTTCCTTTAAACTCAAATAACCTTCCAAAGATAATCATAAATTCATACCTCATTTAAAAAGTATACATCAAGTAACCACATAAGATCAAAATGTTCATCCAAACAAAAATCCTCATGCTTCTTAGTCTAATAATAAGAATAGGATTTTAAGGACTATACTTCATCAGTTGATTATGACCCTATGGGAATATAATTTTGGAAGGCTAAAAACCAAAACCACAAAATATTGTCCACTAAAGATTAGTTAACATAAAATACAATCAAACCTAACCTACATAATTATTAGATATCTTAGCTAAATGAAACGAATAACATAAAAACCTAAGAAATATCGCTTATCCATAACTTGAACTTCATATACTTAAATAAGTTGAGTCTAAAACTAGGATCCATGACCATGTGGACTCTAACTTGAATAATTCAACTAATAAGAATCAAAGATAATCGAAAAAATTTAGTTAAGACTTTATCTAATGCATGCATTTAAATTTATGAACAACAAATGACATTGCTTGGGAAAAGAAGGAATAATGCTTCGAAAGGGCTGATAAGTACACAACAAATACATGTTTCTTGCTAAGATAGAAATAATAATCAAACTAATACTTAAACTTGGTTACTGCTTGACTGCTTACTCTAGGATGTAGCCTACTAGTATGATCGCAACTTCAGAAGGATGTGGTAGTTCAAGTGCTTAGGCTCTCACGGAGTGTGTGGTATGGCTTGACAAGTAGTTCATAAGGGAATTTCTAAGATTAGACGATCAATTGGAGCTGGAGTGAAGTTGTAATGTAGTTAAGGTGATTACAAGCTCTTGCATAAAGTGTTGCAATTGATTGTGCTCATTGATGGTTGTTTGCAATGGATGAACTAAACAAGACTATTTCTTCTTTTCCTTTTTCTGAAAAGTTGGAGGTTTATCAATCCCACCCACCCACTTATGTGCATACCCCACCGATGCTAGATTTGAGACCGCTTTATTCCTCTTTCATGCCCTGTTCAATTGGCAAGAGTCATAAGCACTCTTGTGCGTGTTGGTTTTATTTGGACACTCGAAATACTTGCTTGTTGGACTTCAATTAAATAACTTCACTTATGATTGTTTACATTAGAATGTGTGTGCATGTATGTGCTTGTTTACTGTATACAGGCTTCACAGCTCATTCTTTTAACATTTCAAGTACTATGGAAGGTTTGAATGTGGACCTGCACTATGAATCTATAGGATATAGGGATGAGAATTTGGAGTATGTTTGAGTAGATGGTGTTATACCGTGTGAACATTTATGAATATTAAAGAGGATTTTGTTGAAACTTTATTTTTATAGTTAAATATTGTATTTAATTAACTATTGACTATTTTACTTAAGATGCAACTTTAGTCCAAAATGTTTTCTAGTACAGCTATGCCCTTTTGATGGGTCCTAGTAGGTAATATTTATTAATAAGTATATTTTATGAAATCTATAACTTAAACTAGTTAATTTTACATGTTTGAAATAATCCAAATCGTGAAAAATCAAACAACATTCTGCCAAATTTTTTATAAAATTTAATTTAGATTTCTCAATTAAAATTTGAATAGAAACTTACCTAGCTAAAGGGGTGTCTTACATATGTGACATGAGGTGATACGTATGGCAAAACCGGTATATCATATGCGCTAGGATGTGGTATTCTTCTTTTAGCATAGGAATAAATTCAAAAGATGTGGGTAAGATGGTTTTCTTTGTATTTTTATGTTTTTAATTTTAGAGAGGCTTAAAAGAGACTTTATTTGGTAATTTTTAAGATCCTAGAAATGTGTAACGAGGAAAGACAGTAACATCTAGATTTCTAGATCTTGATCCAGTTTGGAGTGTGTGATGGATTTTAATAATAAAATTTTGATAGATATACGTATTTAACGACATGCAACGCGTTACAAAGGGTAAGCACTCATTGATAAAGGAATTAAGAGAGAAAAACACGTAAATTCTTTGAATATACACGTTAATTATGTTTTCGTTGAAAAGTTACTATTGAGAATATGTAAACATGTATTTAAAATGATGCTAGAGTAATAGATGATGATATGGGAAGGTACGAAATGTTTCTAAGTAGAGGCTTAAAGGAAAATTTATAAATTCAATGTTACTAGGTTAACATAACTCCTAACACGTCATGTGGAGCCTTTAACACCAACATACGCTTAGCATAGGCTAATGTTCTCATGTGTTGAGCTTTTGATACTAACATAAGCCTCAACATGGGTTTGTGTTCATATCATGTTCAGTAAAATCTTCACAAAACTTATAAAATTCTCCTCTAAAGCTTATAAAACTAGCTCCTTTCCTTCATTTAAAGTTGACTTACACTTTAAAACCTTCAAGTCAAGACAAAACCAAATTAAATACTAATTTCATGAGTTTATATATCAAATTATCGAATAATGACCATAAATTAGTTTATGTGGAATTATATAAAACTAGTATACAATAAGTGAAAACTAGGGAACGAAAAATGATTCTAAATACCTTTTAAATTACTTCTCATATTAGGTCATAGGAATCTTATAGCTTCAATTACACATCGAGATGAAATTTCAGGTATACATATGCCTTGTTTATTGCTTATGCTTATTTAGGATAGAATCTTAAATTGACTAATTGAATACTCGATCATAAAATTTGTTTGTTACATGTGCTCAGCTGTGGTTGGTGGACTACGAATACTGGTGATGCTAATGTAACATTCCAATGATCCTTGTGTGTCATTGTCCCCATGAGGACTTGCACTTAGATAAGATTTTGCTAGGTCTAGGTGATTTGGATTCACAGACTTATGAATGTTGAGGGGTACTCAATATCATATATATGCATTATTGATAAATCTTTTACACTATATTCTTTTCATAGGAATCCATGCTTATCTGATATATTTAAATAAATTCCTATGATCCTATGTTTTTATGGTTTAACTGTTGTTTTTCAGCTCCTAAGATCATAAAAAGAAGAAACAAAGTGATTTGAATCAAGATTGGAGCAAAACAACATGGATTAGTAAAGACAGACTTAACCACGGCTGCCAAGGACCCAATTGAAGGCAAGAAAACAAGGCAAAACAAAGCAAAAGTGCAGATCGCGCCCTCAACCACACCTTCGATCTACCCCACGGTTTACACTGAGACAATCGCTCCTTAACAGACTCCAATCGCCCGTGAATACAACCGCAATAGCACCTCTAAAGAAAAGACACAGCTTAGATCACGACCAATATTGAGCCCATAATAGATCCCATGAAAAGCAACCCTGTCCTCGTTGTCAATGACGAGTTACCCTAAATAAAAGTACGTGAAGATATGGATGATATTCCTTTTAAAGAATCTGCCACATCAACAAATAAAATCTTCAAGATTTCTATGTCTATCACTTATAAATAAATGTGCACAGACGTGCAATAACAAAATGTACCATATTTAACAAATTTCTAACATAGTATAGAGTAGTGAGAGAAATTTTTAGTGAGAAAAATCCTTCTTCTTGCTAAAGATTCGTGTTTTCTAGATAAATTTATATTAAACCCAAAGTTTGTTCTTGCAGGATTTTATGCTTAATCTACAATATTCATCTTCAATTTCATTTTATGTCACTTGAAATTATGTTTAATGTCTACATTTATGGAGAAATAATCATTTTAATTAGGGTTTATGATTACAATACTTGATTCATGTGATTTCAAATGCCTTTTAATTGAATATTGACTAAGTATTCATAATTAGTAGCTAAAACTTAATTTCGTAGGTCTAATTGCATGGTGCACCTTTTAGATCCATGTCTGATACTGAAGAGATTAAGAGATCATTCTTTTGAATAGATATAGACTACTAATGAAGTTGCTCATAATTACCTAGTGATAGGAATGGTGAAACTTTATGTCATTTGGTTTTAAATTCACTAAAATAGTTTTAATCAAACGATTATTAATCTTTATATGAATCTAAGTTGCTAATAACTTGTAAAGAGATTTCAGTGGTCTGACCTAGATCTAGAGTTTCTGACCTTGAGAGAGGCTTTAGCTTATCTTGGTGAATTTGACAGTACAAATATACATAGCAAACAACTCTCTGAGTTTGTTAAGAAATCACATGATAAGGAATTGATAAAGTAAATCCTAAGTCATGTCTTATGTTAACAAACTTATATCCTTAATTTGTCTTGAAAAACGTGTGTATAATTAGTTTTAACTTTAACTTAGCTTTTTACTATTTATAATGTTTCCTAAACCTTTCTTTGGCTATATAATAGATGAAAATAAATACAATAGATGCTAACGATCCCCACGAAATATGATCTAATACTTTCAATGCTACTTCATAGTATGCTCGCCTATGTTAGTGATTGCAACTGAAGTTGAACAGAACATATTTGCAATCTTTATAAATTTTTGAAAACTTTGACTTCGTGTTTGCCTGTTCTAAAATGCTTACACAACCACAAACCCAAATCAATAACCAAACAATTATTATAATTATCCATGGTAGGGTAGTGATTATTCCCTATGTTGTTTACACAGCTTAAACTAAAGATGATAAAATATTGATTGTTTCGTTAATTGTATATCGCTTATGAATGTGTTATTGCTTGATCATATGCATGTGATTATGGTAAATGTGTATTAAGCTTCAGCTCATTCCTTTCTATTTTAGGCTCGAGAGATGATACCATGTCTTTTGATCTATCACTTACGACATTACCAATGACCATAGAGAGGATGCCAATACAAATGATCTTTGAATAGGTTATGAACTTAGTTTATAGTTTGGTTCATCTAGATATTTAGGGATCCTAACTAGTTTTGTATTAGTTTGCGTCTTATCCTAGTGATGGTTTGAGGTATGGATACTCATAGTCTTATGTTTAGTTATTTATGTATGTTTGAGTAGACTCCTTAAGCCAATTAGTATTTGACTCTATTAATGTGAAAGAGATACCAGTTGTATACTTTAGTTTATGGATTTATATGAACTTTATATGTGTGCTTAGTGGTATTTGAGTTGTTAATTTTGGTCTTTAAACAGGTTTCAAGTCTTAGCATGTCCATGCTTAGTATGAGGTCATAAATAACTTTGATTTTAGAGCATTACAAAGTCTCCGAATAAAGATTTCACGGAAGTGGGACAATTTTGCCAGGTAGTTTTTATTCATGCTTATAAGATATAGATATATGAATCTATTTATTAACATCACAAGATATAAAGTCTCAAACTTTTTCACTATTGTTGTCCAACTTTTATTTCATATTTTGTTGTAGATGATGAGTAGAGGGGTCTGTCATATTATGTTTCACATACAATGAGTAGAGGCTTTACTGTAATTTATTGCAGATGGTAAGTTTGCGAGACTTGCTATGTTATTTATCGTAGGTAGTGAACTACAATTCTATCATGTTTGAGAAATGGAACCTAAGTTGTTTTAAACCTTGGTTTGAAGGTTGTGTTCTTGTAATGCAGATAATAGTGTTTTAATAAATATTTTTTGTTGCATTTAATTAGTATGGATTTCATGTGTTTAATCAATCTAACATCTGTATGTGCTTGAATATTATAATAATTGGTAGAGTTCATGGTAATCTTGTTTAATGAAGTTGTTATTCAGATAATTAAGACATGGACTTAAAAAATTTAGGGAACATACGAGACGAATCTTACATATTCTTATCCAAATAAGGATATGTAATGGATTAATCATATCCTTTGAGTTACAAGCATGATAATATTAATATAAAAAGTAAACATGAAATGTTATTTATCCTGATGAAAAAATAAATTATATGTTGATAATAGCATCAACGCCAAATAATTATAAATATATATGTTTTATAACTCATCCCAATATTGTAGGCAATTACCAATATTATATATTAGATTGAAGATATAATGAAAATATTTTATTAAAGGGTTTAAAGGAGGAATTAGTTGTTAAGGTATAAATAACAAATTAACAACCATATATAACATGTGATTTGGCGTGTCATCAAGAGCGTAAAAAATTATAGCTTGTGAAGTTTTCTCTCTTTTGTTTTCTTTTCTTTTTTTTTTTCTTTTTTTATAAATCTTAGCTTTACTCATGGACAATATTTACAAAGCACATACAAGAAAAGAAAAAATATGGCTTAAATGTTATTTACTTGTCTTACATTGTGAAGATCAACTAGTCTTATAGTGATTGAAGTTTTCCTATATAAACCAAAACTAATAATATCTTGTTTTAACAAACTCAGAAGCTAATGATGAAGATAATTTAACAATAATGAATCCTCCTCTCATCATTAAGTAAAATTAGTTAAACCATTTGCCATCGAACTCAATTCACTAGGAATGGATTCAAAAGACCGACTGTAGTTAGAAGAGTTTGTCCCAATAAACCATCCTTACATTATAATATTTTGTTTAGGATTATTAAAACTAAGTGTAAAGCTAGAGCAATAGTTAAATCATAATTAATATCAACATGACATAGCCTCTTTGTAAGCAAAATGTTACACCTTATATATGCCTCCTAACTTTGCAATTATAACAAGGTAAATGACAAAATGGTATATCAACTTTCGCAAAAAAAAAAAAATCAAGTATCTAGAGTTTATTTTGAACAATTTGGTACCTGAACAATGCTTTTATTGACATTTTTTTATACCTCAAAATTGGTTTTGAACAATTTGGTACTTAAACAAATTTTCTATTGACTTTTTTCATATCTAAAGCAAGTGAAATGAGATATGAAAAAAGTTTATGAAAAGTTTGTTTAGGTACCAAATTGTTTGAAATCAAACTTGTGATATGAAAAATGTTAATGAAAACTTTGCTCAGATACGAAATTATTCAAAACCAAACTTTAGGTATCTAATTGTTCTTTTTGTGAAAGTTGAAGTACTATTTTCATCATTATCCCATTATAATATATTACTCCACCAATTATTTCTTAACCATTTTCAAGTATGGAACCAACTCTAAAGAGTTTGAACCATCCTTGTTTTAGTAGTTGTCAAGCTAGACTCTTCATTTCTACCATGTACTTGAATTTTAATGATGGTAATGACTAATGAGTATAATATTGTTAATTAGACAATTGAATTTATTGTTTTACGGAGAAATTTGAATTTATAATAGGGAAATAAGCTTTTACTTTAACTCCAAATTTTTCATAACATAAAGCTAAAGAAGAACAGGTTAAGAGAAGTAAATAATTGTTAATCTCTTTTCATGTGATAGTTTCATATTATCCATTTGTCGAGCCTAAATATTTTGGTTTCTAGTTCAATTTATTTTTAATTTGATTCATAACAGTCCTTAACCCATTTGATACGAACGCTTGACTAGGAATTAAAAGAATTTGATTTTATGAAAATTATTAGCTACCACCAATTAAGGTTAGAAGAGATATAAATTTGAATCAATGGGTACGTCAATCCTAATTTAGCTATTGATCTTTTAAAAATCTATTTTAAAAGAACCAAAGTTTCATGAGTTCAAGAGTTATCTTATTAAAAGTGTATGGTTACCACCTTTTAAACTTTTAAATTAAAGTTTATTTGTTTAATACTCTAAAGGACATTGATATTTACAAGATAAGGTAAAATAGTATTTACAAGAAAATCAACAATTGAGATGATATTTGCAAGATAAGGGTAAAAGGTACTTTTTTTTTTCATTTTTAACTCATCCATAGTCATTTGCATAATCGCTAATCATTATCATACCGACATAGTTTTTTCTTTTAAAAAAAGGGTTGGTTTCTTTTAAATTTGAGAACTCTTACACTTTAATTTCTTACGTTTTATTATATATATATAGGGTTTTGGTATGATGAAATCCCTAAAAAGAAACTAGAGATTTTAGTTTTTTTTTATTTTTTTTAGAAAATAAGTAATTTTTTAGGTGTCAAAAATGGGTTTATAATTAATCTCTTAATCTTATTCTATACATATATATCATTACATTATATTTTATTGTTTCCACATAAATATATACATATATACCATATTATATATATATATATATATATTATTGTTACATTATATTTTATAATTTTTTTTATTTTTTATTTGTAGGAATATTAAATAAACAAGAGAAAACAAACAATGCTTACCTAGAGAGAAAAGCATATTAGTTAGATGCTCAAGCGAGTGAGCTACATGGGATGGTGGGAATCGATTCCACCAATCCTGAGAGGAGTTTAACCTATCAATTGATAGCTTTTGCCTTTGAAAACCACCTAATAGTGAAGGTTTGCAACCAAAGCATACTAAGAAGAAGAATTTTCAAGATTGAAATTCTTCTTATTCTAAAACTCAAACTCTAATAGAGCACCACTAGAATTTATGAATATGAGAATGTTTACATGATTGTGGATATTTTGAATGACTTTTTCAAGCCCTATTTACAAGGTTTCTATGTTTTATGTGGGAAGTTTCAAAAAACAAATTTATTTTTGGGAAAAGTGCACTTTTAGTCCTTAACATTTGAACATTTTCTATTTAAGTCCTAAATCATATTTCTTTTTTCAATTTTTGTCCTTAAAGTTGGCAATAATTTGCAAACAAGTCCTTTTATTAACATCGTTACTTCTTCCGTTAAGAAATACCAAGTAGCACAGCGTAATTGATAAAAATAATACAAAATAAAAATGAATAATTCTAAATAACAAAAATAATAGAACATAAAAAAAAAAAAAAGAAAAAAAATCTGGCCATCTCAAGAAGTCAATTGTCGGAAGTCCATGAGACACATTTCGTTGAGGCACCTCCTTTAAATTCCCATAATATACCACTTGACACATCGTAGCAAAATGTTTCAAAAAACAATTTTTTTTTTTCAGCCATTTCTTCGAACATTCTATCCATAAAACCTAAATACCCACTAGAGACATACATATAAAACAAATCGATTAATATAAACATGGAAACCAAAACCCATCTTAGGAGTAACTTCATGAATCTGAATACCAATAATGTCAGACAAATTTATTAACTTTATTTGGTGTTTGTATGGAAAAGACAATATAAAATTAAGCATAAGGGGTCCATGTGATAGAAAAGGTTGTTGGGTATGCTAAGGATGTGGGTCTAGATGAAAGAAAGAGAATGCTGTGAGTAATGGAAATGGTCGAGTCTTTGCATTGCTTTTGCTAGATATTATTCGTGAACTGATCTAGAAAAGGGAGTTTGGCAAAATTTTTTCTCCTTTTTTTTATTACAAAATTATGTTATTTTAATTAATTTATTTATAATTATTATTTTTTATTTTATTTTTTGACCAATTATGTAATGTCACTTGGCATTTGTTAATAGAAAAACTAATGGTGTTAAGAAAAAAAACTTGTTTGTAAACTTTTACAAATGTTGAGGACTAAAATAGAAGGAAATTAAAGTTCAGGATGAAATAAAATAACAATCAAACGTTAAGGACTAAAAGCATATTTTTTTTTTATAAATGTTTGATCCAATTTGCATTGATTATGTTGAAAGATTTTAATTTTGTTATATTTGAATATGATTATAATTTTTGAAACTAGCTCTTATTAGAAGATTTCATGCTATTTTGATGAATCATAGAGCATATTTATTCAAGGTCCATATCACAATGTCCACCTTTTATTTATTTGTTTATTTTTATTTTCACATCAAGATTTAGATATTTCGAACGAATTGAGATTGAATCAACATCTTAATTCACGATATCTCATATGATCTACAAGATTTTACCATAATTATAATAAGATCTTGTAGCAAATAGTGTCTCAAAAAGAAATATCCAAATATTCACCTAAGTTAGAAATTGGATTTAGATAGTTTAATTGATGAAAGAAAAATAGATAATGAACTATGATTAGATAAACATAATTAACTTAGTAAATAGATTTAAGTTGAAATTTGAGATTTAGATTCTTAAACTCCTAAACATATTGTTTCAATGTTTAGTGGATTCCTAAATTCCTAAATATTGACCCAATATCCTATATCATTAATCTCCATTAATTCTGCAATCATCTGCTTTCCTAAAAATATCATATTTGAGCCTAAGTTTAAGTTAAATATCAATTTAATATAAACCAAACTCCTTAATTAAATTCTTATTATAAGTTATTCATTTCTAACCTATAGTCCTCGAATTATTTTGCAAACACTTTCAGAATTTAAGATATCAATCTGAAAGTTTTAAACCTAATACATTTATTCTAAAATATATATTTGTCTTTATCCTTTCCTTTTTCTTTCTTTATTTTGCTGCCTTTCCTTTTCTCTTTTCTTCTTCATTACATTTCTCCTCTCCTCTTTTCCCCTCTCTTTTCTTATCTCAAAATCAACAATAAATCTTAAATTCAATAAGATTATAGAGGAAATCAAAGATAGAGAACAAGATGTTAGTGGAAGAGATCAAGATGTTGGGTGTTGTTTTGTTATTTTATTTCTTTAGTTGTTGTTTATGCATGTAAGTGTTGAAATAGAGTTAGATATATGTAGAACTTGTGGTCATAGTGATAAGCCCAAGATATATGAACATATTTGTTAAAACCTAAATATGTGTATATTTGTGAATGTGAGGTGTTTGATAAAATGAAATGAAGGAATATGATACAGATATGTACATAGTAGTTCTTATAGGTTAAGATTAAACGTGATTATGCTAATGACAAGATGTTTTGTAGATGTATGTTGAAATCAAGTAGTTAAAATTCATGTAAAAAGCGAAAGAAAAACGTAACATGTTCCTCATGTCTATCACGTTGTATCCCGGCCGGTTATCTAAACAGAAAATAAAATCAAGGATGATCACGGGCATGACAAGGACCATGATATCCTCTAATCAAAAGATAAAGCATGATGAAGGGCGCTATATTACATGTGATCAGCATCACAGCTTAGATCTGTCGTAGCAAAGCATGTGATCTCCTCTTATCATGATTCTCATATGCCATGACCTAAATCACGACCGTGACAAGGGGTGTTATCTCCAGGTCACAAGCGTGACAAGGCCCATGATGACTATCACAGCCCCCCACAGTCTGTGATGAGATAAGTGATGAAGGTCATAGCCCCCATCACAGGCATGATTTGTCCCTAGTGTTGTTCATAAAGAAAAAAGAAAAAGTAAGAAAGAAGATAAAATGAAATAGATAAAAGATGCTTAATATATATGCTAGCTAATTTGATAACTAAGAATGAGTTAGGATAATTTGTAGATGAATAATTAATTTAAGTTCATATGGTTCTTAAGTATAAAATGAATTTAATTAATAAACTTAAGTTCAACTTACCTTAATAAGTTATAATGAGTTAAAATGAATTAGATTGATTAATTTTAATCACCTTGGCTTAGCAATGGAATTAAATGATTGACTCTAATCAATTTAGCTAAGTTAAGTTAAAATAGACATAATAGCTAATAATTGGCTTTGGTTAATGAGTTAAGATAAACCATAATTAACATAAGGAACATGTTGTTTCAAATGTGTGTTTGTTTGGAAAATGAATCTTGATAATGTTGTTGTAATAAATATTATAAACAAAGTGAAAAGAAATACTTTGACAGACAATGAAGAAGTGTCCATATCTTGGAAGGCGATCTTCGTAGCCATGACGGGGTTCCTAATTAGTGTCTGATCAAATAGATTTTAATAAAAATTTGATGTAAATGGATAAAATAATTTAATTTCTTATATGATTCAATTTCCTTTTAAAATATCGATGTTAATTTATTCCCTAAGATAGCCCCTGTCTACCTTTTGTTTCTGATTGGCATTTCAAAATATAAGGTATGCATAACTTGTGTGTTGGATACTAGGATAAGCATACTAAAATGAATTAAAACTTAAAGACGACCTAATAATTGAGTGTTTTTATGCATGTGCGTTGAATCCAGTCTAGGGAGTGGCAACTTTGTCCGCCACGAACACGGTAGTTTAGGCGCTTAGGCTATCCCCTTTACCATGTAATAGCAATTCATAAGTGGCTCAATAGGTAGCAGATAGGGTAAACGGTATTGGTAACATTTACTTAAGCTTTACTTAAGTTGGAGGGAAGTACCATGATTTAGTTACATTTATGGGAAATTAAACCAAATTATGTTATGGATTAAGTTGAAGTAAAAGCGAGTAACAACTGTGAACTCTCGATGATGCTATTTTCTTGTAATGTTATCTAAGAGGTATAGTATTCGAACTACTTATATCAACCTCTAAGCAACTGCTATTACTCAAGGCCCCTAGATTCCCATGATGATTCTGGAGTCTGAGTGCTCTAGTATTTTTTTATTTACTTTAATTTAAGATAATAAATTGTTCTTGCTGCATTGCATTTAGTTTAAGCATGTGTGTCACATCGTGTATGCTTGTGTTACTATGTACTAGGCTTCGGCTTATTATTGTTATTGTTGTCTTTTACATGTATTGTAGTGATGATGAGGGTATTATTGATGATGATGACGTTTATCTCAGGTTACGGGTGTTTCTGTTGATCCTAGGAGAATGAGTGAAGTGAAATAAAGTCGACGGATCATTTATATTTGTTTTTTTTCTTTTTTTTTTTGTATATGGAGCTGGATTTATCTTTTGAAATTGTATTTTCTTTAAAGGGCACTTTTGAGCCCATATATTTACATTAAGTTTTTAAAAATTTTGTTTTTGAGAAAGTTGATCTACTCATTTGAGTAGAAGCTAGAAATGTTTTTTTTTTTTTTTAAACTTGTTTTCACATCACAAATCTAATTATCTCCAGGATCTAATTAAATGGTTTCAAAATTTAAAACTAGCTAGCAATGTTCATCGTAAACAACTTCGTTTCGGATAACCTTACATATAATACTTAAGTATTATATGTGGTTGGGGACTAGACATGCTTGATTATTGAATTAGGCATGTTGGGTCTTTACAAAAAATCAGCTTAAAAAAGCTGTCTAGGGAAAAAAATCCATGTTATTAGATTATAGAAGTAAAAAATTAGAGCATCTACACCATTTAATGATAAATACTAAATCTTACAATTAAAGGTGCTAATTCCATTATTTCATTAATGTCTCAATCTCTAAACAAGTTGTCACTTGTCACTACCTTACAAGGTACCCTAGCAGTATTGATGCTCCTTTTCAACAACTTAGAATTCAAAATATTCAAGTAAACCAACCAGTGCCTTTCAAGAAAATTCCATGAGCATCAAACTAATAGGACTCCCTGTGGCATGGACACTTAAAACAGAACCATGAATTTGTTAAGATAAGAAAACTTGCATACATATAAGCCTCATACAACATGCCTTTTACATAAAACTTAGGTAAATTCTGAATCATTACCTTACAAACTTACAAGAAACATTTGTAAGTGATCCTTATACAAAAGTATTATCTTCAACTCTCACGTAGGCCCTAAGTTCCCCCTTGATGCCTACTACATTCCTTCGCCTTAAGCATGGAAACACATAAAGTCTGTTGGAGTGAGTGAACCATAGCTCAGTGAGATAACTTAACTAGATCACACCTTAAACAAACGCGAGACAAGCATAGTTTCAACCATATACAATGCAACACTCAACCACATGAAATGCATAGTTTTGATAATTGGAATATAAACCAATAGAGATTTATACCCTCTTTAAGGCTAATGGACCAGCTCAAGTAATCCATGTCCAAGAGAAACTGAGAACTAAGGAAGGAGAAGTTTTCCAAATTTATCTATTATTATATATATATTCTTATATACAAATGTAACATAATCTCAACTTGACCTTAGAACCTCAAAAACTCCACTAAGTATTAACACCCTAAAGCTAACTCCAACTCAGGCAACGTCATTCGGTGCCTGCTTAGTTCATGTGGCTGACAACCCTATGGTAACCCCACCTAGATTCACTAAGTGTTACAATACATTACCATAGAATTGGACTATTATTAAGCGACATGGGTACCATTCTGATGCAAGTATGCCATGCAATGCATGTCCATTTTATTTAAGGGTTGGTTAAGACTTAGATCAAGTTATTAGTGACCATACAATGTTCAAACAATCATCAATATGCATTACACATCAATAACAGGATATTAGTTATCACTTTTGGTATTAACGCTTGTCATTCATCCAAACACCATACATCACATGTTATTCCCATCCCCTATGCATAGCCAGTTATGTTCATATGAAGACGTGTGCGGTAACATTAGAAGCACAATTATGTGACAGGATTGAAGTTGCTCACCTATGCATCCTACTTAAAGATCATAATAGCTTACTAAAACTCTAGATATTGGTTTATGGTTCCTATAGAACAACTGTCACGACCCGAAGGGTACCCTAAACGTGGCAGTCCGACGTACACAATATTAAAGCCCAAGAATGACCACCTCAATCACGCGAAGGCTTCCATACTATGTACAAGGCGTCTAACACATAAAGAAGATACATCGGAATGATACATTTTATGTTGATACAATTGAGTAACAATGTAAAGGAAATACAAATTTACTATACTTCAGATACCAATCACTATACTTCATAATACAAATCATTAAACTTCAATTACACTTCATCAAAAGATTCTACTACGTAAAACTATTACAAGGCAAATAATAAAACTAGCTGGTAACTTCAAACATTCGTGTTCTTTGCCGAAATCCCGAAGTCATTCCCTGCTCCAACCAATTCGGACCCCACTTTACATTCTTGAAATAACCTGCTCATTTAAACAACTATTAGGGTATAAGCTACACTAGCTTAGTGAGAATTCCCTTAGTTCCGTACCATAACCAACAAGTTATAATCAATCATATGCTACGCATGAACAATCACATGAGCAAGCAATTATGCATGGGTATCCGGAACCCATACACAGAACGGATTTACGCCCTCCGTATCTAGGGTTAAGGATGGTATCGAAGTCTACACAATTGCTGCTAGTCCCCAAGCATTCGCTCATAGCACTCGCCTCGGCTAGGCTCACACATGGAATGCATCCCCGATGCGTCTTAGTTTCCTATGAATGAGCTCTGATCCCGGGTCTCATTATCCAAACGAGTCCTCGGACCATACCGATCGACCTGCGTAGGAGTAGCACGCTACCAATGTAATATGTCCGATGCGATGCATGATCAATTTAATTTTTGCTTAGGTCAAAATATTCATACATTCTTTAGAGTGACCAATCAATATCACACACATAACAGAAATAATATGAACAGTGCAGTTATCCAATCGAATCGTGGTTTCGATATGCTTTAGTATTCTTTAGCATACATTCATCACAGTCTCATTATATATCCCATCCCCATTCATATCGATTTTTATCTTGTTCCTATAATCTAATGCAACTAACTACAAGCACAATCAAGATAACAGAACAAGGAGAAAACTCACTCGGTCATTGGATCACCAGTCTTCTAGTAATAGTAATCCGGTGGTAGGGAATCGTCGAATTCGGGATCACCTAACAAGGAAGAAATACTCTAATAAGTATTTCAACTCAAACTAATCCAAACGATTTTATACGAACTATCAAATTCGTAATTCTCATCCTAAGCGGGAATTCCAACTTAAAACGGCCATAACTTGGTCATTTTAACTCGGAATCTCGCAAATTATATATCGATTTCTATCTACTTCGAGAGATCTACCTAGTTCTAATATTATATTTTAGTTTTGAAAACATTAAAGCTTCGAAAAGGTCGGATCAGATTAGAGCAGCAACAATTTCAATTTCCGAAAAATAGTTTTGTAAGAGTTTGCATTGTTCCTTCTATATAAATTGGCTATACATGCAATATGAGTGATTTCCTAACATTAATGGCATGAAATGGGTTTCATGTATGCATGGTCTTGATGATTTTTGGTAAAAGAAAATTTTGGAACTCTTTATTTTGTAAGACTTCAACTATAACTACTTTTTTGAAAAATCTAGTTTTCTAACTTTGATCATTTCCATTTGTTTTCGATTTTTATTTAAGAAAATATAATTATTTTTGTTAAAATTGAGTCTTCATTATATATATTACTTATGACCTTCATTTCTACATAAAAATTCCCATTTTACACTTTGTAAATATGTTTTCCAATATGATTAACTCAAAAATCCAAATTTTAGAAAATCCACTTTTTGAATAATTCATTTGGGAAAAACTTGTTTAAAGCATTAAAATTTAAGACTTTACTACATCTATTGTCTAAGTACTTCATTGAACACATAAAACTTGCAATTTGAGCTCAAATACTAAGTGATTACATATGCATCATCTTAAATTACGAATTTGACAATTTGATCACTAACTCAAATTTTTCCATTTTAATTCCATTACTTGTTTTATACATTACTCATGCCTAAACTCATTTTAAATTGTAGAAATCATTGCTTAATGATATCTATTACCTATATACTTCATTTTTCACATAAAACATGAGTTTTGGAGTTGATAAATGGGTTTTAAAAATTGGTTTTGATTGGAACCCGAATTTACAAGATTCATTTTTTGACATATCTTTTGATAAAATCTATCTAAACTTATGAAAATCTATTCCTTACATATCCTATCCTAAGAGCCTTTCATTTCTTAAATATAAATTACACTTTGACACTTGGAAAGTGGTTTTTAAATATTAGTCTTGCCAAAATACTAATTTCACAAATTTTGTTCAAGTTCAAATCTAAGATCTACACATAATATGAACATACACCTAGATGAAACCCATGAAAACAAACTTTAAACTCATAGATCTAAACTTTGCTCATCAAAATTACTCATTTATGTTATCTATACCCTAAGCCCTTCATTTTAAATGAAAATATACACATTTTGAAGTTGAAAAACCACTTTTCTAAATATGGTTCCATTTTCATCCGAATTTTCAAAAGTTGTTTTTGTTGAAAATAAAATAGATCTTGAGTTTCCTACAACTTTCCTACCATCATCATGCTATACAAGTTGTTCATGAACATAAACAAAGTCTAATGCATTCTATGAACTCAAAACTCTAGATCTAGTTTTCTAAACTAGTTTTACAATGCATGAATACATGTGGATGATAGATCTATGCATAAATCATAAGAAATAACAAATATAACAACTTAAATAACAAGATCTATGGCATAAACAAAAATCAAAGCTATAAAAATTAGATCTACAAATATATCAACTTTAAACAAGAAAATAATTGAAATACAAGATAATAAAAGTAGAGAAAAGGAGTGTTTCATTTTGGCATCATCATCCTAAGCTTTTAAGCTTATGGAAGGTCATTTGATGCATGAAACCTTCATTACACTTTACCTATATCACCTATGGAGGCTTTGAATGAAGATTTGCTTAGAAATCTTCAAGAAATATGGGTGGAAGCTAATGGAAGATGTGGGGGCAGCTTGGTTCTTGAAGAACAAGAAAAGAAGAAGAGAAAAGAGAGGAAATAGAGAGAGAAAAGGTTAAAGAATGAAAGAGGGAAAGTGAGTAAATGAAGGAGAGAGAGAAAATGAGTGTTTTAATGAATGAAAGAAGAGAAAAAAATAAAACAAGGCAGCCAAGAGGCATGCTGCACGTGAAATGAGAGAGGAGAGAGAGAGAATTTTGTTGAAATTTGACTCAAATTTGAATTGTATAATTAATGTGTAATGTAACTTTTTGAAGAAGGATTGAAATATAATTAATTTTAGTCAAAATATGAGTAAATAAAGGACAATGGCAGCCATAAAGAGGGTCAAAAATCTGCCATCAATTGTGGGATAATGTGTAGAAAGATTGAAGTGAAAAGGAAGTGATATGTGTAAGGTGTACTTGAAGGTATGGGTTGTAAAAGTACTTTATTAATAAAATAATTAAAATAAAATAAAATTAGAAAATTTATTCCAAATATTTGTAGCAGATTTTTCATAATTAAAATTAAATAATTATTTGAATTATTTTAGTATTTAACAAATATGTTACCGGTATGATCAAAATACGCGAATATGGGCTATAAATAATATTTTTATAACCCGAAAAATTATAAAAAATTATTTTATGAAAATAAAAATTTTTTAAATATTTTTCAATTATTAAATTAATTTATTTTATTTTTAGTATCGGGTCTTAAACAGAATCTGATCCCGTAAAGACCCGAAACGAACTAAATTTTAGAAAAACAAAATTTTCTATAACATATAAAATATTTATCTAAAAATATAAGACTTTATAAGAATAATAAAATTTTGTAATGAAATAAAAATGAATAGTGCAAAAGACTAATCAATTACCGGTAATAATGGAAATACGATAAAAAGGTTATAACTGTAACTTTTATAACCCGAAAAATTATATAACTGATATATTTGGAAATCTTATGAAATTACGAGTCTAACGGTACTATTGGTATATTTTTGATATCTCGAGCCCCGGGACACGCTTTTCGAAGTCTGTATCCGAACGGTTCGAAATAGGTCAAAAATTTACCAATCTGATATTTTTAAACAAACTCATATTACTATGAGCTATTCTACATATTTAAACTACACCTCGGCCTCTAGGGTTAGGGGCGCTAGTTGCCGGACTTGCTATTGCATTCCGGTTAGGGTTTCCGGTGATTTTTCGGTTTAGGTCCTTTGCCATTTGGAAACTGATATTTTATGTTTATACAACATATTTAATTTGAGAAATTTATTTTAATTTTATTTTTGTAAGTATTTAATATCTTTTAACGTTTTCGGAATTCTTGAATTGGGTTTCATTTCCGAAAGTTAATCGTTATTTATTTTTTAATAATTTGATTTTGGGTTCTATATTACCCACTTTTATAAGTCGGGGTTACGTATAGAGTTTGTCATACGTAGTGGTTTTGGAATTGAAGTATGTTGAGTTCTTATTTTATTTTTAAGGATTCTTATTTTTCTCAAGCTTTGAAAATTTCTGGATTCGCTCATGTTTTTGGACTAGTTGAAATTCAGTTTTAATTTGGAGTGATTTTTAGGGTTTATTTTCGAAGTTCATCTTGGAATTATTTACTGAAATTTTCCGGGGCTTACAACAACAAGCATACATCATTATTATACTTACAACTGATAAGGAACTCTTATCAGTGCTTACGTGTCGTAGATTCACGTTAAAACTTCTTAATTTATATATTTTCTTCATTACTTATAACTACAATCGAGTCGCTGGTAGCTCAGGGTCAATCGCAGATAGAAACTAGGCCATACCTTGACAAACTGGGAGTTACAGACATCCAAAAATATCCACAACGTCAATCGTGGGTCAAGTTGATGGTGCAATTTAGGCCGCGGTTGAGGCTGTGCTCAAACTTAATTTTTTAACTTAGCCATGATGTTGCTTAGCTCTAATCGTGGGGCATGTTTTGAGCCGTAGTTGAGTCTATGTGAAAAACTTTGTTACCCTCGATTCTTACTCAAAGTCTATTGCAGCTCCAACCTAATGTTCAAAATTAGGCTATGATCTCCAATAACCACACAGAACAACAACTTAGCTTACTCCATCTTACAACTTGACGCTTCTATAACAAATACTTACTTCCAAACATGTATAGAGGTAAACTTAACACAACTAGCTCTAACAAACTCACTAAACTAGAATAAGACTTTCATCTTCTTATTTCTAACTCTAGATCTAGCATTAGAGTTTTAGGATAGCTTTACTCTGTTCTACTGCAATTTCTATTATATTTTGTTTAGTTGAGCTAAGTTAGTTTTGCTTATAAGCTTTTAACATACATATTATGACCCTAGGCCTAGACAAGCTCACAGAGCAAGTTTTTTCTCATTTTTAACACTTCTTAAGCAAACAAGGCTCAATTTTAGTTTTCTAACTTATGACATCTGTTAAACTTGACGTTTCACACATGAAAAATGAAATGGGCACATGTACTTGTAAATTTTTCGGTAACTTTTGAGAACAAAGTAAAATGAAGTTACTTGTCATGCTTTTCGAGATTACTTCACTCACTTCTTTTCAAGACACTGGTCGTGAAGCTTGCAAACAGTATATTGGGGTGTTTCAAGTTAAGAAATTGAAGGTTCGAAGAAACGATTTTTTGTGCATAAAAGAGATTATGTTGAGAAAGTAGATTTCGAAAATATTATGGTTATTTTTCTAAAAACAATGAAGTCTAGTTGGTATAAACTTTAAAATCTCTAATTGCTTCCTTTTTACATAAAAGAAAAGAAGTATAGTTTAATTGGGAATTGTCATTTCAGCATTTAACGAAAGAAACTTTATTGAAAGAAAAGACAATATGCCCATGCTTAGGAATTTACAGAGGATGCTTGCAAAGTAATTTCTGGTAATTTTAGAAAAGATTTAATTATAAGAAATGGAAATCAAAACCTTTCAATGTATATAAAACAAACATATTATAGTATCTAATAAATATTAATTAACGTACTACCAAAACATTTATTATTTTGTAACACAAAAATTAAAAATGAGATTTAAGCTTTAAAACTTGAGAAAAAAAATTAAGTTAATATCTAATGTATTGTGTTCTTATGAACTATTTCTAAACTATCTTTACTTAAACAAAGCATTAAAGATTTTAATTCTTTAGCTTTTAACTCAAACTAAGGCAAAACCCGGGATTACATAACTTATAGAGGTGCCAACAATGCCTTCTTTAATTGCACTACATCTTAAGCAGTTGACATTGGTTAAATCACATTAAAATGTATCAATGTCTAGGGATAAATTCATTTTAGTTATTAACATTTCGATTTTTTTAAAAAAAGAATCAATGTCTCATATAGTGAGTCAAACAAGGTAGAATTGAAGAAAATTAATAAAACCCTATAAAAAAATTGATACCTTAAATGGATTTTGTAAAACATTGATATCCTATTGAATCATTTTATTAAACATTAATTCCTCTTTTTTAACAATTTGAAACGTTGAAACTTTAAATAAACTTATTCCTAAAAATTATACTTTCCAATGTTATTTACTCAATCGATACTATGCAAAACGTTTCTACTACGTAAATTGTTTTTTATAGATAAACTATCACGACAAATCCAACAAAGTAGTAGGTTAACTTTCAAAGGAAATGTAGATTATTATATCCATTGCCATTCTCCATGTTTTGAATGTGTTTTCTTCATGTAACCATTTATCAATGTCCCCCACTAAAGGTTTGTTTTGAGATTAAGAAGAAATTTCCTTTTAATCCACTACATTATTTCTTAAGACTACTGGCATGGCTCCATCTCGTTATTGAGTATTCTAAGTAATTCAAATCCTATTTTCTTTTTCCACCACATATTTTTCTCAATCCAACTATCTTGCAGTTTAAGGATAAAGCATGATGATAGATGTGGCTTGCTATAATTTTCTAAACTATGAAATCTCCTCCCATTTGTCAAACCAAAAACTTATATTGCTATCATTGCCATAGGCAAATCTAAAGGAAAGGCGGAGCATCCCCCCCCCCCCCCCCCCCCCCCCCCCCCCCCCCCCCCCCCCCTCCCCTCCAACCGACTTGGAAAAGTTTATTTTTTAAAAAAAATTAAAAAGAAATATATATTATATGTATATTATAAAGAGCAAATAATGATATAAAAGCAAATGTGGTTTAGTGGTTAGATATTTAAGTCTATATCCATTAGGTCATGGGTTCAAATCTCATAATTTTTTTTTTTTTTACTTTTTCAAAGCACATTTATAAGGTATTAACTTTTTTTTTCCAACCTATTCTCTTTCATAATAAGTAATAGAATTAAATTCATTTATCAAAGAATTATATTTAACTAACTAAATTCTTGTGAACATCTATTTTTCTTCATAGTATACTACTAAATAATAATTTTATCATCTATATTACAATTCATTTTGCTTTTATCGCATAAAGGTTTTCAAGACAATATTAATTATATAATTTGAGATTTCATGTATTAATTATATTGATAATTAATGTTCATGTTATATATATATATATATATATTTTTTCTCTTACCAAATATACTACCTATGCTTAATTATTTATTGGATGAATTTTTTCACACATATAAAGTTTTGGAAATATCACACTAAAATCATTAACAAAATACTTGTAGACATATAAGATGTTATATAATTATAATCACAAGTGAACACATTTAATAAATTAATTAAGGTTTAACCATACTCCCAACAACAAACCACCCCACCCCCCCCCCCCCCCCCCCCCCCCCCCCCCCCCCCCCCCCCCCCCCTTTCCCTCGCGGTTAGTTCATCCTACATCCATCCTCGATCATTGCCAAGGATCACAAAATCTTAATTGGCTAAGTAGTCAAAGTGTGTAGCTAATGCTATAAACAAATATGAACCACCTTTGATAATGGTTTCAATATTCATTCTTCTCTAAGATTTTTATACTTTGCCTTCAAGAGTTGGTCCATAATACCATCCTATTCTTAAGTGCCAATCTCCTTTTAATGGCATAACTTGTATTTATTAAATTCAAATTAAACGATCCAACTACTCCATTGTTAAGTGTTGAAGTAATGTTTTCCCATCTTAGCCAATGAATTTTCCTGTATTGTTTACCTAATTCATATAAAATCCTTACTGATCTTATTTAATATTCGATTTGTTTCCTAAGGGTTTTTTTCTAACTAAAAGAGCTTGCAAAACCAATTAAGTAAGAATTACTCTTCCAAATTTGGTAAGTAGCCGTGCTTTCCAATTCCATCCACTCAACTTTTATTATACTTTACAAGCTGAAAAGTCAAGTTTGGTGCTTTTATCTTCTTTCTCAAATGAAAGGGATAACCTAGATACTTTCCAAATTATATAGGTTCTTGAAACCCTGAATTTGAATAGTATGTTCTTTAACTGGTCTTAATACGTCTTAGGAGAACAAAATGAAAGATTTAGCTAAGTTTAGGGGTAATCCATATTGACTTGTAGAGATTGTAATTAAATAATATATGAATAAAGCATTTTGTTCATTTACTTTTACAATTAAGATAATATCATTTGTAAACATGAAATGAGAAATCAATTAATTAAATTATTGCCCTTTAGTTAGAATAGCTTTCAAGCCTCTTCGTTGGCTTCCATTTCAATAGCTCTACTAAAAATTATAGGTCAAGGATAAAAATGTAAGGTGATAAAGGTTCACTTTATCGAATGCCTCTACTTACTAATAATTTTTGTAAAGGAGAGACATTGATTAAAATTTTGAGTGATGTAGATGAAACAAATAAGTCAATCAGCTTGATCCATGCCTTAGGAAATAAAATTACACATAACCCAATAGAAAAATCCCAATTAGTGGTGTCATACACTTTATCTATATCAAATTTAATAATCATCTACTCCCTTTTACCGTTCTTCCTCCTTCAATGATATAAATTTTCATTAAGGAGAATAATATCATCATCCACTTTTCTTTCTGGAATGAAATTTGATTGATTAGGATGAACAAATTATCTTAATGTTGTATAGGTAGTAATACTTGTAATCTGTATTACTGTATCATATCTCGTATCCATGTTAGGTTTGTTTTGAAAAACTTCAACTCATGCCTTGGCTTATTTATTAATCATGTATGAAAACTTAATTTGCCACCTAGTTTGTTTGTGTTGTATGTCAAGTCAAATCATTTATTGATTGATAAAACATGTAAAAATGGGGTAAATTACGCTAGAATGTATTAACGTTTAAGAGCAAGTTTATTTAATGTATCAATGTTTTGCAAAGTTTATTTGAGGTATCAATAGTTTTTAATTAAATCTCTTTAATTTTCCATTAATGGTCAATTATTGATAACTTATTACTCACTAGGAGCTTCTACGGTCTCATCAACGGGATTATCCAATCAATCATCTAACCGTTAGAATAAATATAATAATCGGAATATTAACTATTTTAGCAATTTGATACGAGCCGTTGGATAGTTACGAGACCCTAGAATTTCCTTGACTCACTTTGCCAAACATTAACAACTCTTTTTAACCACTCAAAATGTTGATACCTTAAATGAATTTATCCCTAAATGTTAATACCTTTTGATGCAATTTACCCTATTAAAATTCATAGATTCCACTGGTATTTAAATATTTTATATTATCCTAAAAAGTTAGTATATTAAAATAGCACTTATCCTGGGTAGGCGTGGTTAACCAATTACATATGATATATTACTTATATATAATTTTAAAAGAGAGAGAGAGAGAGATAATAATGTGTGATTCGATACATTGTTAAAAAAGGGTGATATTAGTGGGTAATAATTGGCATTAACAAAAACGCAAGGCCAATGGCCAAAATTTAAAAAAAAAAAACAAAACAAAACAAAAACACATGTATATCAACATGGGCAAAATTCACAATACTGGAAACATGAAATTACAACAGTAAATCATCATCAAACTTTAAAACTCAACACAAAGAAAATTCTATTGTTCTATAATTTTTTTTTAATGGGACCGATCTTGTTGGTTATTTAACACTTTGAATCCATACCCAACTGTGATCACACCATTGAAATACTTCATATACTAATTACTATATATATTTTAATGGTAAGAAGCTTGATAGGATGGTCCATTGATGGGATTGTAGTATTAAAACCTTAATGTTACATTTAGTATGTTGGAATCATCTGGAATGGGATGGATTTGAACCATAAGAATGAAATAGTTTGAACAAGGGAATGACAAATCCATTCCAAAATTTGGATATATTCACTTAATGGAATGGAATGGAATGGAACGATTATGTAATATGATTTTTCAAAAATACCCTTTATAATAAATATGTATAAAATAAAAAATGTATTTACAATAGTAACCATGGAATCATGATTCTGTATTTAAGAAGGCAAAATTGAATTTCTCCTAAAAATCAGAATCATTAATTTTAAGAAATCGCGACTCAAGCTTCTAAAAACGCTTCAAAACATTGGAAAAGGGAATAGAAGTCGGAATCTTCCATTCTAGCCCATTCCTACATACCAAACGTACCATAAATGTTTTCGATGCCTATGAATATAATTGCATCATACCCAAACACAATAACAACTAAAAGCAATAAAAGACTAATTCTAAACACCTATACAAAGTTGATTTTGCAAATATCTGAAAAAATATAACATTAAAAGGAAACAACATATATACTAATTCTCTTAATTCCAGTTTTAACATTACAAAAAAATTTTAATTCCACACAATCTTTGTCACGCCTCGAGGATACCCTAGTAGTAGTAAACAAGATACACTTGATTACTATTACTAGTTTACCATCTGAGTATGACATATTTTCAATAAACAAGTTCTTTTAGTTGCTTGGATAAGATGAACAAATATATATAAGATATAAATTAGTAAATAACTGTCATACCAAGTTTGTGAATAATAAAAATATTACAGACCATAATATTTCTATAAATTCCTGCAAATACATAGCTAAATTTTCTATATATATTCTTATCCTATACTATTCCTTAAGCTTCCAGCTTCTAATTTCTTACCGGGACTATGCTTCTGGTGGTAATGAGCCAAGGTCGTAATGTGAACCTGAAAGGACTGTTAGAGTGTGAGCTAAACCACAAGCTCAGTGAATAACCAAATCTTACTACATAACACACAAGTTATTTAACAATCATATGAAATGTATCAATCAAACATATGTACAAATACAAGCCTGGATAACCCAGAATCCAAACAGGATGAAGATTTTCACCCTCTCATCGGGGTTGAAGGATCACAATCTATGGCCTACCTACCTAGGAGAGACTAAGCTTTCAAAAAACAACAATGCTCAATTTAATTACCTCTTTGAGTTTAATGTATCTTAACATTCTTTTCCTATTTTAGCTTTAGAAACTCTACTAAGTGTTAGTCATTTCCAAGCAATACCATAAGCAGCGTCCTTCGTTTACCACTTAGTTCTTATGGTATCAACAGAATAAAGGTAACCTTGCGATTAACTAATAGCTTTCTTGCTTAGATAAACCAAGCATTACCAGAGATCCAAAATACTAACACGTAGTAGGCTACCACTTACTCAAATGTTGTTTTATACAAAATTTGTAATATATGTACAATTTCCATTATGGTACCAGTAGTTTTTAATTAAATTGAAGGCGATCAAGCAATACATAGACATTCAATCATGTTACACAAATAATATAGTCATATATAATTATGTTGTCATTATTATTAGAGTGACTCGGCAATCAATACAATAAATAGTTCCCATAGACCCATATAATACACTCAAGTTATTATCTTTTATTTAAAGTTCGCTAAGTTACAAGTACATACAATGTAATAAGACTGAGTTACTCACCTACTCATGTCGGTCAATCAAAGTAGTCGTAAGGAAAATCCTCATGAGTACCCAAGTTACCTATTGAGATGATTAATATACTCATCAATGACACATAAACTATATAATTAAACTCCTATAAGTGTCTAAGTGTCATATCTTACTGTTTAGTTTTTGTTCTATTACTAATTCTCTGGAGATCTTAAGATAATCGAGTATTAGTCCATAATTATTTTCAAATTGTTTGGCTTGACTTTGTTTGATACTTATATCTATCAAGCGGGTATTTGGAAATCTGATAATTTTGTTAGTTTACTTTCATAGTTATTATTGTTTAGAACTATCGGTTTTCTTTCGATTTATTTGATATAATTTTCTCGTAAAGCATAGATATCCCTATATTCATAAATTTAGATTATTTAAATTTCCATTGTTATCCAATTATTTATAAGTATCCATTATAAATACTTAGTAATTACTAAACTTATAATTTTTCTTGTAAAATTAATTAAATACATCCAAAATGATAATAAATTTAATAACATAAAGATTTGCTAAATCAAATAAAATTATTTTCGAAATATCGTTGTTGGCCGAATAATAATAATAATAATAATAATAATAATAATAAAAATACAACAACAACAACAACAATAACAACAACAATAACAATCACGGTAATAACAATAATAATAATAATAACAATGTTTGTCATGATAATAATACTTATAATCTTCATTATATAATTTAAATAATAATAATTTACAAATCCTTACTCATTAAAGTTAAAATTAGTAGTAATATTACTAAAATAACTTTAAACTTAACTTTTGAGTTTTAATTATAAATATTACATATAATAATAGCTAAAAAAAATAATTCCAGAAATATTTATTAATTTAAGTATTTTTAATGATATTAGAAATATTAACAATTATAGTTGTAAAGTTTAATGGACTTAAATTAAATTAATGCTAATGGTTTACATTAGTAATAATCCCTTCTTAATAATGTTAATATTACTAATTCATAATACTTATGTAAAAAATCTCATTATATATTATTTAAATACTATATATTTATTACTACAGAAAATAAATTTTTTAATTTCAAACTCAGTTTTCAATAATTTTAATATTACATTACTAACATATAATAATACTCTTAATAATACCTAAAATAAATTAATAAAAATAATAACAATACTAAAAATATTTATAATATTAATTATTATATAATTTAGTTTAATTAATTCAATTTTAAAAAATTATATAAATAGAGAAAGCCTAGAGGTACATGGGTAGAACACGTCCGTGTTCCTCCCCTGCTCATCAGGGGAAGTACTAGTCATCGTCTTCCTCCATGAGTTCGGTCGACTTCGACCGAATTCTGATATTCCAAGGCCCATGAATCGATTCCTATGAGTTTCTATAATGTTTTACTACGTCTATATCAACTCAAAACATCAAAACAACAACATGATTCATGGTATTCGAACCAACAAGATATAACTAGGGTTTTCGAAAATTACCTTACTCAAGCCAATCCGATGAAATTCGAAGCTTGTTTTTGTGTTGGTTATGATCCTATGATCATCAGAAGTCAGTTCCAATCCTTGGTTTTTAAAAAAACAAATCAAATTACATCAACTTACCTCGTTGTTAGTTTAAGCGTTTTTTCATGCTATTTTTTCTTTAATTCAAACTGGGATGATTAGAGCGGTTTAATTTCTGTTTTTAAGTTGTTTTGGCTACTACTTAGGAGTTATTTTGATTTGAAAATTTCGAGAGTGATTTGTGTTTGTTTGCATATCCATTATAAAGCTTAAACATATATATATAGAGGAGAAAAAGAAGAAGATGGTTGGAGCATTTCTTCTAAAATTTCTTTCCAAATTCGTAAGTGTGTGATATGTACTGTAGATACATTAATTGTGTGTGTGCTGTCCATGTTCGATTGCTTGTTGTGTGAATTTGTTGACTATGAGAGTGTATTATTGAATCAAGTTGATGGTGTAACTCATCTTGCACAAATCAAGACATTCTCCACCGTAGACAAAAAAAGAAAATTGTAGCCATTTTTCAAGGAGAAAAAATTTATAATATAATTAGTTGATAATTATATAGAGTTTAGGGTATTTTATTAAGCTAAATTGGTATAATTTGGCAAATATTTGAGAGATTTTGTACAAAAAAAATTTATAGAATTCTACAAAATGCTTAGATTACCAAACGATACAAATTTAAGTTTTAAATTTACGCGATTAATTATTTTTGAAATTTTATCTCCTACGATTAAGGTTTTCTAAGCTTATTAGGTCAATTTTTGTTTTAAGCTCCAATAGCTTAAGAAAACCCTAATTAGAACAATGGTGTGATTCAAATATTTATTTGAAGTCTAGATCTTTAGTTATACATCTATTTATGTTTTTATTATGTATTTACAATCCTAACGGTTTATCTTTAGGTTATCGGTTCCTATCTATAAGCGTAGTTAGTTAACTACTCAATATCGCATTCGATATATAAGCTAAATTATCTATATATCTTAGGTTTTTGATACTCACTATGAAATCTTATTAGTAGTATTTAATACTATCTAGGAATCTTGAATTTAGGGTTTAAATCCTTGTATAGGCTCATTACTACTCATTGTTCTAGTCTCAAGTCATTGTTGAGTTCAATAGTAGTCATTTAATCTCTATATTTATATATTTTTTTATTTAATCTATTTGTATGACAAGTTTCGGGGTTCAAAAATTTGGGTTTCCTTTAATTATATTTTGAATTATCAATTCAAGATACGAAATCTCATTTTTTGTATCAATTAGGGTCAAAGAAGTTCTTTATTCGGTTTTTAGCTCCTAACCCAGCCAAATTTAAGTTATTGATCTATTCTTAGGTTTTTATTGGATTCTAAGTTTACTAATTAGTTCATACATTCTATTTTAGGGTCGTGTACTTATGTGGAAAATTTTCGGGGTTTATAATCTTGATCAACTTTTACAGTTCTTTCCCTTACAACATCTTTGTAATGAAAAGAAAAAAAAAAACACGGATTCAATAACCTTACAATTCAAAGTGTTGAATTCACCATATTTTGTAGAGTTCAATTATTGCTTGAAGGGATTTTATTATTGGTGTACCAATTCATCAGATTTTTTTGTTAGTTTCCCAAAGGCAAAGAAGCTACTATAAAAATGAGTAGTATCAACAAAAATAAATAATTTCAAAAAAATTATTTTATTACCTTCTTCTTCTTTAAAAAGAGCTAGTCTTACATAAAAGAGCTTTTATAGTTTTCCAACTTTAATGATCTGCAATGTTCATTAAGTATCCAACCCCTATTATGCAACTTAATGATTATGAAAGTGTTTAACTTTCTAGTAACTCCATAAATGACTTACATATGTACACATATATGCATATATGCCATGCCCAAAACGGTATTCTAGACGTGACAGTCCGCTATATACGGTATTAAAACTTAAGGATGACTTTCCGAAGTCATGCGAAAGCTTCAACATCATATGTACAGCGTCTATCACAACAATAGGAGACTCTGGTGGGATATGCAGTTCAAGATATTAAATATAGCATACAAGAAATCTAGGTAACTATCTAACTTTAACATTATAGAAATATGTGTCTTACATTATGTTAGGGGCATTCCCCCAATAAATCTCCAACAAGCATAATACAACTTAGTCTTTCACATAAAGGAATAATACTTGAACCAAAAGATATTAAAGGAAATCTATTCTAAGATCTTCAAAAGGATTTCCAAAAGCTTCCCATAACATAATTCCACTCGGGTATTAGGAGTCCTTGGGCAAAAAGATATTGATCCCGTGTCAACAAAAGTCTATCCGGGTATAAACACAACTAGCTTAGTGAGGTTTTTCCTAGATTAACATACTTGTAACAATAAATTCAAACAAGTTATTAAATAAGCATATGAATGTATCAAGCAAGTGAACAAGCAATACATATGATCTACCGAAAATCATATGTTTTGAATAAATTTAGCCCTCCATTCGATGGTTAGATATTTCAAGCTCTTTAAAACCTATCTTTGAAATCCAACTTATGTAGTTATTTTTGGCTCCTACTCGCCTATCCTGAAATAGTTCTTTGCGGCTCCTATTTACCCATCTTGCAGACTTACGGGTTCCTACAAACTCCACTACTATATTCTTGTCCCATCGAGTATAGAAGCTAATGAAATGAAGCTGACTACGTGATATGCATGAATCGATTAATATAACTTGTAATTTATGATTAAAGTAATTTAGAGGTAACCATAGAATTTGTAGACACTCCATCATGATAGTAAAACACAACTTAATTAACAAAAATTCATGCCTTGATATGCTTAGTATACTTTCAACCAATGTTATCATGCATAGTTCATTTTCGTCTTTTCTACTTCTAGCTACAAGCACAAATAAGTACATAAAAATAGGAGACAAACTCACTCGGCCATCCTTGCTACAAGTCTTTACTTGTAATAGTCCTCTGAATATGAATCCTCCCAAGCTTCATTACCTAAATGAAAGAAATACCCAGAATGAGTATTTCGTGGAATTTCTACTTGAACTTTCTAACTCTATTCTAGTATTTGCATTAAAATTCGGATAGAAGGAAATTCCAATTTAAAATAGTCATAACTTGTTCATTTTAACTCAGAATTCCGCATATTATATACTGTTCTCTACCTACTCGAAAAGATCTATTCATTTCTAAGGTTATTTTTGTCATAAAAAGCCATTTGGGTTACAAAACGCCACGGTACATAATAGTTAAGAATTTCATAGTCTTTAAAATATGATTTTCCAAACTTTTCTTTACCCAAAAATCCTTAAACAAAATACATGGATATTGTATAGTTAAAAAATCCTTTGAACATATATATATATATATATATATATATACTCATATTGTATGCATGATTTTTGTAGTGTTGTCTCAACATTAATTTTTTGCAAAACAATTTGTCTTTAAGAGTTTTAAAAGATGAAAACTTTGAAAATTTTTCTATTTATATTGCTAGAAGGAAAAACGAAAAAAAAAATTCTTGAGTTGTTATAGGTGAGTGTTTTCCTCTTATAATTTTACTTCCTAACTTTTCAAAGGTGAATTAATTTCCAAAAATTTGGTCATTTAAGTTATCTACCAACTTTATTTCTAGTGATTGAAAAATAGTATTTTCAAAATTTTTCTTAAGTTGTTGGTGTTATCTAATATTTGGAGTTGTGTTAAATGTATGTTTCCCTCTTATTTTTGTATTCTTCTACTTCTTTTATAAATTTACCTTTTTAAAACTCCACTTTCTTGGCAAATTTTATTCCTCTAGGTTGGTTTCTTAAAATAGTAAGTTGATTTTACCTTGGTTTGAAAAACTTGTTTTATTCTTAATATTCATCAAGTGGTAGCTTAATCTTTTTAGATAAGTTCAAAAGAAAAGCCTTCATAATAAAAGAATTATCAATATTAGAACTTAGAAAAATTTCATTTTAACTTTGAAAAGATAATAATATTAAAAATTAAGTATTGTAGAAGTTCACTTAGTAAGTGATTTTTAAAGTTTATGATGAGCGCATTTAAGTTTTATAAAAAATATAGTTGGGTTAAAATCTTAAGTGTAATGCTAAAAATTATATTTTTATGGAGTATATATTTAGTTCCAATTTATAAAATAAATGAGCCCTTTTTATTATTTAAAGAAATCTATATTACTAATAGTTTTAAAATTGATGATTAGCTTGTCTATGCTTTTGAAAGGATTTTTTAAAAACAAAACTTAGATCTTTTGTTAAAAAATCCTTTTGTTAAGAAATTTAGCTTACTTTTCTTTATTTAGGAAAGAACCCGTTTTTATTTTTATTAGGACAACAACTTTCTAATCGTGCATGAATATGATTATGTATCAATGAAAAAGTAAGAATAATACATAATAAGATAGAAAGAAATATACATAAGCAAATAAACATAATAATATAGTCAAGTATTAAGAACCTTAGCTTCATCAAGTTATCCCGATCAAGTATTGAGAGCCTTAGCTTCATCAAGGCAACCCGGGACTAAGAATAGACTAGTTCCAAAAAGAAAAGAAAAGAAAAGAAAGAAAATCGTTTTAACTTGATAAAGACTAGTCTTAATAAATTGCATGAAACAAGTAAATAAATAAATTACAAGGCATGAATATATATATATATATATATATAAATAAATGTTATATTAGTGAGCCCATATGCTCTAGAAAATATATCTACATAAATATATTTACTAACATATATGAGTTAGATTAGGATAATAACAACAACATAATAACATAACAATAATAACAAAACAACATAATAATAAAATAAGATTTGTTCATGAACATGAACAAAACATGAACATAGTATTGCTTAATAATTATTTGCTTAGGAAACACACATCATGGTCATATTCAATTACATGACATGGTAAAGAAATATAGGTAGGATTTTACCTAAGGTTTAATGGAGGATTTGAAAAAAGATGAATGGGTAGTGTGTTTGTTATTATTCTTGAAGAGTAGTAAATGGTAGAGAGTATTTTGAGAGGGAATTGTTAGAGAAAGGATTTGAGAGGAAATTTTGGTAGAGTTTTGTTAAGGTGGAGAATTATGTGTAAAGTGTGAAGGAGAGAATGAGTATTTATAGAGTTTTACAGTGAAAATTAGATGTAATAAAATAAATTGAAAAATAAATAAATGAGAAAGGAGAGAGAGAAGGCCGACGACAATAGAGGGAGAGTTTTGTTTTATTTTGTAATTTTTGTAATAAAAAGTAATAATGTGTAAGGTTTAATGTGAATAAAGTTGTATTGGAAATGTAAAAGTGTAAGAGTAGGTGTGTAGATTGTAAGAAATATGTTGTAAGAAAAAGTAGAGATAGTGAAATAGTAATATATAGTAGAAATTGTATAATGAATAGTAGACTAGACAAATAAAATTTGGGTAGTAACAAAAATACGCGTAAACGAGCTATATCTGACATTTTTAGTTATTGAAAAATTGTGAAACCGATATTTTTAAAATCCTTGTATAATTATGAGTCTTTTGGTGTTATCAAAATATTTTACTATTTTAGGTGTTATGGCATGTTTTGCAGGAACAGATCCCGTTTGGTTCAAAACGAATCGAATTTTGACAAATCTGATCTTTTTAAGCTATCTTACATTATTCCGAACTATAATCCATCATTAGCTTATTTCTATTATTCTCAAGTTTCGAGCGCAGGATTGCTGGAGTTGAAACTGCTAGATTGTATTGATCTTTGTTAACTTTTGAAACTCCGGTTTGACTAGGGTTAAAGTTTAATCCAACTTTACATTAGAAATTAAGGGTTTACATTAGGGATCGAATAGATGAATTGTCTCATGTTCGGGTTTTAATTCGAATGATTATTAAATTTTCTATTTTTGTTTTTGAAAATCCTCTTTTTCTTAAGGCCATGAAATCTCGTATTTGATATTGGTTAGGGTTTGGTTTTTAACTTGGGTCAGCTTTTAGGGTTTCGATTCGGTATTTTAGTTCCATAACTATTTTCTAAGAATTACGAAAAATTTGAGGGTTTACAATATACATATATATATATAAACTTATAATTTATATATTTGATGTATAGATTATGTATATATACCCTTTAATCATCTGTTCAACATATAAATTATGTTAGTTATATACATATCAGTATAATATATGTCATCTACAACTTATATTTTATATATTATATGAATATGTTATTTATAATATGTACAATATATATGTCATATTTAACATATTCGATTTATGTAACAAATGTATTATAACATATATAATATATATTTATAACCTATATATTTTATATATGTATAGATATGTTATATACATACAGATGTATATTATAAATATCTATTATATATGTTATGTGATATATATAGGTCATGATATATATCTATATAATATATCTTATACATGATTTATCGTTTATATGAATTCTTTAAGTTATATATTTATTTATATCATCTTTACAGACTATAAATGTTACATATAAAATCTATAGTTCAATATAGATATATAATCTTCATATAAGCATATATTTACATATTACGCTATATGTGATATATAATTTATAACACGAATACAAACATATATATCATATTAATTTTGTGTAAAAATGAATTATAACACACACAACATATAAATTATGTATTTATAACTTATAATTCTTATATATATAAGTATATATATATATAAACACACACATATACATTATAAATTTGTTATATACATGTTACGTGACTTATATATTATTGGTCCTAAACATGTAACCAAGAAAAGGGGGTAGAATTGGTTACTTAGAAATTCAAAACTTTTTAATAAAGTCCGAAAAGTTCCTTGATTACTTAGGTAAATTGGCGTGAAAATGATGTATGGAATATGGATCTTTATGCAATGAGAATTATATGTGCATATGTAAACTGGAGAGAAGGAAGAAAATCTATGAAGAAGATATGAACTAGTTCGGCCTTGTGCCTATGTCCACTCTTCTAACTCCAAGCAAAGGATACCGTAATCCACACGAGTATGTTCCCCTAATTTAATGTGAAAGCTTCATACAAATAGTCACAATTTCACTCTATTCATCCTCCCTAGCTTTTCCTTGTATTATCACTGACTATTGATGGTAGAATATAGTTCTTGGCCCACCTGGTCACTTGGGCCCTGAAACCTTTATAACCCTGGTAGGCCCAAGAAGTTAGCTGCTTGTGATATCTCCACCTGGAGACCTCCCAAAAGGTCGAAAAGAACAACACTTCCACCGAATACAATAACTCGAGACCTCCCCTCTCGTCTTCACCTTGGAAAGACTCATTAATCTAACGAGCTCGATTAGTCTGCCAGCTCGACCTTAAGCCCTCACCCCCTCTAGCCACGATGAGCATCCTATTCACATCTTGTGATATGGAGGACATCAATAGCTCAGTCATACTCCAAGAAGCCATAACTCCTCAACTCAGGTACTCTCGCCACATCAAGTATTAGGACTTATATAACCTGTCCTAATACGATCCTAAAACCCTATAAATACCCCCTTTGCCTCCTTAGAAGAAGCAGACAAGGAGAGGCACAAATAGGAAAACAACATTCATATATTCTTTTTGTATAAACCCTCTTTATACCTACAAACTGACTTAGACATCGGAGTAGCTGCGCCGGGTAACCTCTGTCATCCCTCTAACCTATTTTTTGTGTTCATAGGAGATATCTCTATATGCCTAGATTCGGCTCATGCAACATTTAGCTTCATCTGTGGAAATCTTCAAACCATTCTCACCTCTCCTATTACCTTTTTTTGTTGAAAAACCTTCCTAAAACCCATAACGTACATAACCATCCTCTCATAATGCCCAAGCCATAGCGAAGCAAGAATCAAGTTGATTCTGCTCCCCTACCATCTGCGTCTCTTCCTATGGACGGTGAGGCTCCTAAAATGCCACGTCCTAACCCGCCGCTATCGCAAACGCCAGTCACATAAATGAAGGCCGGATTCTGGAACTGGAATACCTATGCAGGCATCTAGTACACTAGAATGTAGAAAATGAACGATCGAATGCTCTCTTATAAGCTAGGATAACAGAGTTAGAGGGGTTGAAGGACCTGCATTTAGAAGAGCGGGCCTCTAGTGCACGGATGGGCACCTCTCCAGCCCATTCATCACTCAGACGTAATGAGGAGCCAATTGAAAAAATTACAAGAGTACTACAGAATCGCCATGGGCTGGAGCCTCCACCGAAGAACAGTCCTGCAGCTCAGAACCATACCAGAACATAAATTGGAGGGCCGCCTACAATGCATCACAAGAGCCCATGGCCTCCAAGTAGATGGCTCGAGCTACTATAAGGCACTAGGTTGACTATTACTGACTTGACAAAGGGTGGATAGCAAACCCTTGCCTACGTCGGGATCGCGAGAGGGATACTCCCACTCATGCCTCAAAGGACACATAGCTCAACTTCAATAAAGAACACGCACTAGAAGAGATACATGACATGATGAGAATAATATCCACCATTAAAGAGGGCATTCAAAGCAAGCTTACCGCAAAAGCACTCCTAGCAAAACACCTTTTGTGTTCGAGATCCAATACGAAGCACTCCCCACGAGAACTCGGCTGCCTACTCTAGAACCATACGACAGATCAATGGACCCGGAGGACCATATTGCACAATTCCAGTCAACCATGGTGATACACAATTTTTTAGACGCCATATGGTGTAAAACCTTTCCTACCACCTTTCGAGACACGGCTAGGGTTTGGCTTAACAAGCTCGAACCAAACACAGTGAGTTCCTTTTCTCAAACTACCGACCTCTTTGTCGCACACTTTATGGCAAGCAAATAGCCAGAGAAAAATGTCTCTTACCTTTACACGGTGCAGCAAATGCCAAGCAAACCCCTGCGAGACTATTTAGTGAGATTCAACAAAGCATGCGTAGAGATCCTAAACCTTAACCAAGGCATGGCTTTGGAAGCCATCGAATAGGGGCTCCTTGCGGACAGCCCATTCTTCGACTCCCTTTTCCAAATACCAGCTCACCACGCTTGAGCAAGTGAGGGAAAAAGCACAGGAATCCATCCAACAAGAAGACACAAGAAATGCTAGAAAGGAGGTTGAAAATCAATCGAACCAGACCCGAGCCTACAACAATTTACATCGGGAAAAGAATCAACCAATAGATCAACATGACCCCAATTGAGTCGACAAACACCAAGGTCTTAAAGACGACAACAAACAAAAAACCTTCCCAATGTATGATGAGTTTACTCCCCTCAAACTATCGTTACACGATGTATTCTTGGAGATAAGAAACCGAGGACTCCTATTGCCATCGCCCCCAATGAGGCCGAACTTGTGATGAAAGGATTCAAAGGAATATTGCAAGTATTACCACAAATGTAGGTATGGTACAAGCAACTATTAACAGCTCAAAAGTGTCATAGAAGATGCCATACGGTGCAGTTAGTTGAAGCAATACATAGATCATGACCTAAAGCTAGAACCCCCGATACAGAAAAAGAAAGGGCAACAAACCTAAGAAGACGACAATTACCTAAAATCATCCTGATCACCTTCGTCTTCATTAATTATGCCACGGCAAAATTAACATCATCATAAGCAGGTCCATTACCTTGACGAGAGTGGGATTGTTGCCTAGCTCAAGTACATCTCAGTTGATAATGAACGTAGAACCCAAAAAGCTAAAAGTTGATTCCACAATTTCATTTTCCAATGAGAATTACAAAGGAATACAAACCCCTCATCAAGATGCCTTAGTTATCATCGCTCGTATATCGGGATAGAAGTTCAAAGGGGTATTAATCGACATAGGAAGCAACACCGACATCCTCTTTGATTAGGCATATGAGCAAACGAAGCACAAATTGAAACCAAAGCTAAGGCCTTATGACCACGTGCTTTACAGTTTTGATAATCAACTCGTCAAACCTTGGGGTATCATCACTTTACCTATCGAGCTCAAAGACGAGCCGTACAACATTAAGCACCAAATAGATTTCCTCATGATTGACTATTGGTCCCCCTACAATGCTATATTAGGAAGGGACAATCAATCGGTGTTTACCATGATTGTCTCTCAGCCCCACCTTAAGGCTGGAGTAGGGATAAGTGTATGCTGAGAAGATCAGGAACAATCTCGACAGTTATAGATCAAAGCCCTAAAAGGAGATTGTATGTGCACGATTGACGTGGAATAAAGGTATAACCTAAAACATCAAAGTGAGCCAATTGAGCTCAAGGAAGAAATCTCTTTCGATGTTAGCCCCAACCATACGATCAAAGTAGGAAAGGCCCTCTCTCCCGACATTAAAGAAGATATGGTTGCATTTTTGCGAGCAAATAAGGATGTCTTTGCCTAATCACCTGCCAACATGATAGGCATCAGGTCGAGTGTAATCACACATTAGCTAAACATCAACAAGACCTAGAAGCTAGTACGCCAGAAAATTCGGTACTTCGACTCGGAAATGCAAGCCACCATCAAAGAGGAAGTCCATAAATTACTCCAAGCTGAGGTCATCAGGGAAGCAAAACGTCCTACTTGGTTAGCTAATGTAGTATCGATTAAGAAGTCCAACGGCAAGTGGCGAATGTGTGTAGATTAATAGACCGCAACAAAGCATGCCCAAAAGATTGCTTCCTTTTACTGCAAATTAACTAGCTCATCGATAACACCTCAAGACACGAATTGGTAAGCTTCATGGACGCTTTCTCTAGTTACAACCAGATAAAAATGAAGGACACAATGAGGTCCACACCTCAATTGTCACATCATTTGGCATGTATGCTACAAAATGATGTCGTTCGACTTAAAGAATGTTGATGGCACATTTCAAATATTGGTCACCGAGGAGTTCAAACCCCAAATAGGTCAGAACATGGAAGTCTATGTCAATGATATGATCATGAAAAGAAAACAAGCCAAGAATCATCTACGTGATCTCCAAGAAACCTTTGCCGACTTCATTTTTACAACCTAAAGCTGAACCCACAAAAGTGTACGTTTAGAACCTCGATGGGAAAGTTTCTAGGTTATGTTGTATCCCAAAGACGAAATCGAAGCAAACCCTTACAAGATCAAAGTAATACTAACAATGAACCTACCCAAATCAACAAAAGAAGTGCAAAAGCTCGTAAGCAGGATAACCGCGTTGAGTAGATTTCTTCCTAAAAGTGTAGATGGATGCTCAAAGCTTTTCAAAATCCGTAAAAAACCAAATAAGTTTGAGTGGACAGAAAAACCCCTACAAGCCTTTGACAAACTAAAGCAATACCTAACCACACCACCAACACTCAAAACCTCGATTGCAAGTAAGACCCTGTACCTTTATCTCGTAGTAAGTGACCAAGCTCTGTCATCTATGCCGACGCGAGTGAAGGAAAGATGCACCAACCAATATACTGCATCAACCATATCCTCCAAGGTCCAGAGCAGAGGTATACAAAAGTAGGGAAGTTTACCCCGGTGATTGTGGTATCTACAACACCCGCCTGCGCTCGTACTTTAGGCACACCAAGTCTGTGTCCTCACCGACGTGCCAATAAAGTCAATCCTGCAGAAGTCAGATGTATCTAAAAGAATAATGAAGTACGTAATGGAGCTCAGTGCTTACGAGGTACAGTATCAACCTTGAGATGCCATCAAGGCACAAGTTTTAGCAAAGTTCATAACCAAATACACTAGTTCCCTCAAACTAGAGAATAAAGAGAAACCCGCATAGACCCTCCTGTCAATAGTTCCTCTACATAGGGGGGAAGCAGAGCAAGCCTAGTCCTAAAAGGACCTCATGGAGTCGATATCAATTATGCATTAAGATGTGGATTCCCTGTGAACAATAATGAAGTGGAATATGAGGCCCTGTTAGCCGAACTCAAGCTTGCCACAAATGTTGGGGTGGAAATAGGGGACCTCATGATCTTCTCCGACTCCTAGTACGTGGTTCAACAAGTCAAAGGCGTGTATGAAGCAAAGAATGAAGAACGACAAGATACCTAGAGGCAGTTCGATCTCTCACAATTGAGTTACCCTCTTAGGACATAAACAAAATACCAAAGATGATAACATCGAAGCTAATAAACTTTCGAAATTTGCCTCCATGATAACCCCTGACCTAGGAAATATTAAAGAATGGATATTCGTCGAGTTCCCACTCAAAAATCTATAGTGGTAAGACCCCATGAGGTGCTAGACCTATAGAGAGAAGCCTCACCTCCAACCTGGATGACACCAATAGAGAAGTACCTCAAAGACAACACTCTTCCCTTGGAAAGAGTAGAAGCCAAAAAGTTAATGTGCAGAGTAGCCAACCATACCCGCATCAATGGGACCCTATAAAAAAGGTGTTTCGACTTTCCCCTTCTTCGATGCTTATAACCATAAGATAGACAACGAGTCCTAAAAGAGCTCCTTGCCTAGTAAATGTAGCAATCATGTCAAAACCTAGTCAATGCACACCTAAATTGTGCAAGCTGGCTACTTCTGGCCAACAATGAGGACCGATGCAAAAGAATTCGTACAACGATATGAACGCTGCCAAAAAACCACCCCCATCAACCATACCCTAAATGCTGACCTGCTCTGCCTCACTAGGCCGTGGCCATTTGCCATGTAAGGCTGGACATACTCGGACCTTTTCCCCCATCCACAAGTCAAAGGAAGTTCATAATAGAGGGATGCAATTATTTTACAAAATGGGTAGAGGCAAGGCTAGTAGTAAAAGTCACAAACACAAATGTTCGATGATTCATCTATACCAACATCATCGTCAGGTTTGGAGTTCCACAATCCTTAATAATGGATAACAGGAGGCAATTTAGCTCTAAAAGAATCAAAGATCCATGTGCTAAATACGGCATTACCCCACATTGTACCTCTGTCGTGAATCCTCGGGCTCACGACCAAGTCAAACTATCAACAAAACGATCATGCAAAGTCTTAAGGCAAGGGTAGACCAATAAAGTGGCAAATAGGCCGACGAATTGTCCATTATCTTATGGGGATACCACACCACCCAACACACCCCCACCAATGAAACTCCTTTTCATCTTGCCTTTGGCTTTAAAGCTGTTTTATCCATGGAGTTAAAACTACAGAACATCCAAGTACAATCCTATGATGAAGTGGTTAATGAAGTCAGCCTCCAAGCCAAAGTCAGTGCCATAAAGGAGACTCGAGATACAATAAGTAAGAGAATTTCCACCTACCAGCAGAGAGCAGCCTAATATTATGACAAGAAGGTTAAACACAGAGTCTTTCTCCCAAGAGATCTCGTTTGTAGAAAGTTGGAAGCAATGGGTTAGAAGAAGCCTGCAGAAAGCTCACCCTGAACTGGGAAGATCCAGTAAGGATAAAAGAAGTCTTAGGAAACAGAGCCTATAAGCTCGAAACACTAGACAGTGAGCTCATCCCCTAGACTTGTAACACCAACAACCTAAGAAAATTATTAATAGCCAATGGCTAACTTATATGTAAAGAGTGAAAAAAAAAAGAAGCAATTACAAATGAAATCAAGATTTTGCATTAAGAACATGCCACAATAGAAACACAACAGATAATCGGAAGAGGCACAGAAGTTAAAAAATCCTCCCCCCCTTTGTACCAAAAGAGCTCAGGTTAACTCCCCTCAAGAGCTCGGGTAACTCCTTCTTAAGGGTAACTACCCTCGTGAGCTCAGGTAACTCCCTCTCAAGGGTAACTCCCCTCGTAAGCTCGAGTAACTCCCTCTCAAAGGTAAATCCCCTTGCAAGCTCGAGTAACTCCCTCTTAAGGATAACTCCCCTTACAACCTCGGACTAATACCTATACAAACGAGAAACCAACAAAAAAAATATATATATTATATATATACAACCAACCGTATAGGAAATTGAGCTTGCAAACTAGTAGCAAGTGAATTCATTAATTTGAAGAACATTATTACAGTAGTTTTGACTAGCATTTAGGCTAGAATAGTTTCTAAATGGCCTTTTAGCGAACAAATACAAAGGAGAATTTACGTAGCTACGAACTTGTTTAGATGAACACAACTTTGAACTAGGAGACTCTGACAAAGATTTGAACCTTAAATTACTAGAGATCGTCCAAATCCAGTAGACCAAAACTCAAAAATGTGGGTTCGGGCTGCACACGACTCTGTATCCTCGATCATCGACCTGAGCTTATCCATCAACCTTTAGAGTGACAATGAATCTCAGCTAGATGGAAGCTCAGCATGACCAGGAGAACATGGATTCAAGTCCATTCTCCCATCATGTCCACAGCTAATAAGCCATTAGGAGCCTAGGCTCAAAGGGGAGGTCATCATCCTCTACCACCAACAACCTCCATTTACAATTAAGAATGGCACGACAGAGTGGTTGGAAATGATGAGAAGAAGTCAAATAGGCTAAGGAGACCTCGTCCCAAGTCGCCTGCTAAGGACGGGTCCTTGCTTACGCATAACGAGCTACCGTAGTCAGCACAACTTCCCTACCAAGTAATAGCCAGTGGCAATTTGATCCTAAGAACCGCAAAAGAGAAATACAACCCCAGATCAAATGACCAAGGCATGGGAGGGAAGTAAACCTTGAACAATACGCCTAATGCACTACATGACCTTGGTGACTGGTCTCTGCATAAACAGGGGCTGCAAGGCTTTCGACCCATCTAAACAGAGATGACAAGACTCCCACAGTACCACCATGTATGAAAACCCCAAGTGTCCGACCTGTCAAGCCATTGAAGATCAAGGGAAATAACACCCATGATGCCTCACACCTTCTTGAAGTTTATGGCAAATAAAAATCTTATGTTGCTAAGATAAGAAAAGAAAGATGTATCAATGAGAAGATAACTCATAAAATAGAGATATTTATAGGCTAGGAAAAACTCTAATAGACCCAACATTCAATTCCATCAAATCTTGAGAATCCCAAGCACAGCTCACCCAACCGTTCGATTGCACCTAGGGAATCTACGAGCATCGGAAAGGAAAGTTTCTTATCATACGTAACCTCTCCAGCAGAACAATGTCATTCGCCAGGGAAAATCATACCTACAAACCTATGACTAGCCCTGGGACAACACGATGAAACTATGGCAGAGTGACCTAATGAAAACATGGTCGACGTAACCGACCTTGGACAATACAACAATATGATAAAATTGCAATTGCCAAGCGGAAATAAAGTCAATGAGAAAAAGGAACAAATGATGCATTGAATAGATAAAGATACACAAACTTGCTTTACAACAGTCTCTAAATGAGCTAAAAGCATAGCTTGTAAAAAACAATAGAGAACAAAGACACACCCCCAAGGTCTATAATCAATTGGCATAGATACCAAAAATTTCATCCCTTATCGCCGGTTGGGGAATAGCAGTAGCGACTTCGACCTGCCTTTCAACTAGAACCCCACTTTAAGGGTCAACAATGGCGTCAAAAGAGCTGCCATCAAGGTCTCCTAGTCAATCCCCTGCACTACGGCCACGGAGATACCCACACCTTTACCCTCTTAACCTATAGAATTCACGGCACCCTGGTTGGCATCTCCCCCACCTATTAAAGTGACTTCGGCATCACCACCTCACTTAGATTCTTCCTCATCCTCCTCACTAGAATCTCCTTCGAGAACTTCACTTAAATAAGCCACCAAAAAACCAAGATCGAAATCAAGATATCTCTATAGAAGGTCGTTCTTTATCAACTCCGCAGTATCTTAGACAAGCTTAATTTGGGTATCTTTTCACTCCTTGCTCTTGAAAAGGTCGCTCAAGATCCGTCTACTGGTTGCTCTAGGAATGAGTCAACCACTCTGCAAATCTGCGACACGACCCTACAATAAAAGTGAAAGGTCAAAACCAAACCAAAGGATAGGCGACAATAGTAATCAACACAACAGAAAAATCAAATAAACTTATCGATAATTTCTCTCAGTCTAGGTTGGATGATCGTAAGCTCTCCATCAACTTGCCCTTCGCCAGAGTAACAAGCTCCACTTCCTTTTTTTACCTCGTTACTTCAAGTTTGGTGTCACTTAAAAAACGAGCAAATTCACCACGTTCCTCCCTCAAACTTCTCCACTTCTCCTTGAGTTCACCCCCTATTGCCTCTGCGAGAGCCTGCCTCCTCTGCGCTTGGACCACGGTAGCTCGACTGCACATGATCTTGTCTTCCATCTCCTCATATAGCCTTTCATGATCATAGGTTAAAGTAATTAGCTCGCTCTTCAAATGTACATCATTCTACTTAGCCTCAGCAAGCTCCTTTTCCAAGCTCGCCTTTTGAGCCTCCAACTTCTACTCAAACCAATGACACATTAAAAAAAAAAACCTAGAAGAGCGAAACAAAAAACATAACGTACCATCCTATGATTCTCCTTCAGCAATCGAAATTGCCTTAGTAGTTGTCACCAATGCCTGAAAGCAAAAAAACCGATCTTTTTAAGCAAGAAGCAAGTTCGGTCTAATTGTAAGGACCCGCTATCACCCCTATAATAAAAACAAGTGATAACAGCTCATCAACCACATATAACCTGCAGAATTATATGTAAGGTTATCCTAGAAGAAGTGGTTGAAGTATTATTTGCCTAAACCTTCAATACTCAACTAATAAATTTGAAAACTATTGATTTTTTTAAAACTTGTAATAAAAACACAACATCACATTTATCATATATTACAAGGAAAATAAGTTCAAGATATACATATAGCTTGGTTTAGATATTACAAACAAAAGCTTCTTACAAGCCTTATACAAAAGCCATAAAAGGTAATTCAACCTATACCATCAAATATAAACATCAAAAGATTCCATAACTAGCTTATTACAAAATAGGGATTCCATCCTGGTCCATAGTCATATCTAGTCCTCCAGGTCATCTAGGAAATCCTCAAAGTCGGTACCATAACCCACATTCGAGTAAAACTCATCTTGATCGTCACCTGAAATAGTTAAAATATGAGCCAAAGCCTAGTACACAAGTAACGAATACAAATACGAAGTGATCCACACATACTTAAACTAAATGCAAATGCAACAGTCATTAGATTATTAGTTAATCTTTAGTTAGTCAAATAATACTGGAGTATTTAAACTCTAAACAACAAAGATTTATGGGGGAACCTGTGTAACAATCACGACGCTCAGGGGGTTAATATAAGTAGCTCGGATACTAATATCTCCTAGATAATTTTATCTAAAATGAAAAAATATTCTTATTTAGGGTTCTCAGCTATTTCTCGACTTTACTTAACTTAATCCATAATATCACCTAATTCAAGTGTTCCCATAAACATTGAATTAAATCATATTACATCCTTTCAAGAATAAGCAAGTGTTATATCAATACCGAATATCCTATCAATTACCTACTAAACCACTTACGAAAGTCATTTCAAAATAACAAGGGTGGTCTAAGTGCCTAAAACTACCATGCCCCTAATCTGAGCATGGTACGCTTTTCGAACCAAATTCAACGGTGTAAAAGACATTCATACAAGCCATTATTAAATTTTCTTAATTTAAAGTAATTTTGAAGGATGTCTACCCTAAACAAAGAATCAAGCAAGTTTTTGTGTACCTGAAATAGCTCGGGAACTAATAGGGTTAGCCGAGCGAGGATCTATCACTGTATAAAGAAAATATTGAATTTCTCACTTAGTTCAAGCACAAATCAACTAGTTTCAAATATAACCAATCAAAGAAATTCAATTAAATTATCACAAGATCATAACATAGCATTTAAACATCATATAATATCATACAATACTCAACAAATACTCAATTAATCATATATCAAGCTTTGAAAAAATATTTAAGGAAGTTTTTGAAAATGGGAACTGCATGGGCACGTTGGCCTTTAACGCCAGCGGTGTTGGTCCGGTGTACTCTGCACTAAAAACTCAATGCTTGCCATTGTTGACAGCGTTCAACAATACACTAATCATGTTGTGGTCTATGCTGGCAGCTTTGAGCCGATGTAGACTGCAACTCCAATTTTCTAAAATTTCCGAGAGTTCCACGGGATTGGTCCACGCCCGTAGATACCTCCAACACCGATAGTATTGCCGTGTACACTTGTCACACCCCAACGGTTACCCTAAACGTGACAGCCCGCCATACGCAATATTAAAACTTAAGAATGACTACCTCAGTCACTCAAAAGCTTCCATATTGGTACAAGGCGTATATTCACATCAAAGGGAGACCGGTGAAGTAATGCATTTTAAGATATTGGCAGCGGAACATACAAAATAACACTTAATATGATTCATAGAAACATAAAGTCTTACAACTTCTAAGGAGTATTCCCCCGATAAATTCATAACAACATGGTTCTACTAAAGATAAAATAACTAAACCTAAAAGATTTTAAAAGAAATCTACTCTATAACTTCAAAATAGAATTCCTCCAAAAGCTTCTCAAAAAAAGGATTCTACCCGTGAATCAAGGTGGTCTCGGGTGCAAAAGATAATCCTGCAATATCAAAAGTCTATAGGAGTATAAGCATAACTAGCTTAGTGAGATATTCCTTAAGCAAAAGTGCTCATAACAGGCAATCAACCAAGTTTATTACTCAAGCATATGAAATGCAACAACCATATGATTAAACAGTACATACTACTATCCGGTTTCGTATGTGTGATGGATTTACCCCTCCATCGGTGGTTAGGGAATGCTTTGAACTGGGTCCCAAATGACCTCCTTAAAGTTACGCACGTCTTGGGGTTCCAACGAACTATACTACTAGTCTCCGGGCTTTCCTTACCCAAAGCGATCAATCTGGCTCTGCTACAACTTGAGACCGTATTCCCCGAACGTTCTAAACTCTCAAGGTTGTAGCAAGGCAACTTACCTTTCCGGTCCCACGCTGAGGAGTAGTAGCAAAATTTTCAAAATGATATTCTAAGTGATATGCATGAGCAATTTATTATACGGGGATTTCAATATGACATTAAATCATTTAAAGCAATCAAACAATATTTGCATACATAACAATACATACATGGAAACATTTATATCAATCACAAATCGGGTTCCGATATACTTATTGTTCATTGATCGCACACAATGATTCACATACATAATTCCCATGATATCCCACATGCATATCAATTTTATCTTTTCCTAACCTCTAGTGCTATATTCTACAAGCACATGCGCGAATACATAAGCGTAAAGGAAACTCACTCGTCCATAGCGATCTAGGAGTTGAAGTAATCCTCGGGAAAGAGAAGATCTTGGTCCTCAACACCTAAACAAAAGAAATACCCGACATGAGTATTTCATCCAAGATCTATTCAAATTCTATAATTCTACTTTATTGAATTCGTAAAATCGTATGAAATGGAGATTCCAACTTAAAATGGCCATAACTTGCTCATTTTAACTCGGAATTTCGCATATTATATACCGATTTCTACCTACTCGAAAAGATCTATCTATTTCTAAGGTTATTTTTATCAAAAGAACTTATTCGGGTCTCGGAATATTAGCGTACAAATTTGATACGAATTTCAAAATAGAGTTTTCAAACTTTCATCATTCAAGGACTTTTGTACAAAAATATACATATTTTGTATGGTTGAAAAATCTTTTGAATACATATATATATAGACTCAAACCATATGCATGAATTTAGTGGTGTTGTCTCAAAAAATGATTTTTGTATAACAATGTGTCTTAAAAGTGAGATAAGCTTAAGTCTTGAAAAGAAATTAGTTTTGTTTTGAAAAATTTCTTAAATTATCATACGTGAGTATTTCCTTCTTTAACTCCATTTCTTAGTTATTGAGAATAATTAAATTTTCAAAAAGAAATCTTAATCTTTTAAGATTCCCATAACTTTATTTCTAGTGGTTTGGAAAACATAGTTTTTCTAAATATTTCATGGTTATATGTTCTAAAGCTTTTCTAAAGTTTTCATCCTCTTTAAAAGAATAATATCAATGATCTTATAAGTCATTTAATATTTTTATTTCCTAAGTAAGGCTTATCCTTAGAAAGGTTATTTTTGATAATTTTGTAAAACTTATCTAAACTTTTAATATGTGGATGAAAACTTTACATATGAGTTTAAGAAAACCTTTGTTTAAACAAAGAATTAAATTTAAGGAATTTTTCTTTATTCCATTGGTTTAAAAGAGAGTTTGATAACTTTGCTTTTATTGATAAAATACCATATAGTATTATTACTAAAACTTGAGCTAATCTTATCTAACTTTAGAAAATATTTATTAGGATAAAACTTTAAGTCTTTATGGAAAAATAATTTCTTATATGTGACAAAATTTATTTTTAAAGAGAGTTCTTATTTTTATTACTTAAGAAAACTCATTTCTATTATGATTGAGACAATAACAACATATTCATGCATGAATGAGTATATGTAATTATGAGAAATATAATAAAAACAACATAATAAGATGAATAAAATAAGAGCATAAAAGTAAAGTCAAGTATTGGGAACCTTAGCTTCATCAAGGTATCACGGGACTAAGAATAGACTAGTCCTCAAAAGAAAAGAAAAGCAAAGAAAGAAAATTGTTTTGACTTGATATGGACAAGTCTAAGACTAGAAAGACTAGTCTTAATAACAACATAAAATAAATAAATTGCATAACTTGAAAGCAAATAAATAACAAATGAGCTGATATGCTCTAAATAAATATATACATAATATACATTTTACTTTATATAAGTTAGATTAGAACAAATAATAATAACAATAATAATATCAACATAATAGTAGCATAAAGAAAATTAGAACATGAACAAAAACAAAACATGAATAAATTGTTGCTTCTTTAACTCTCATGAGTCTAAGAAACATACACTAAACTCATGTTAAGTTGTATGAACATGAGGAGTATATGAAAGAAACTTTTACCTAAGGTTATGTGTTTGTTGAAGAAGGAAGGAATGGATTGTAGTATTATGTGGGACTTGGTTTTCTAAAGAAAAGAGAAAACTTGAGAGAGATTTTGAGAGAGTGATTTTGTGGAGTGATTTTGAGAGAGTTTTAGTAGGAAATGAGTCGTGTGAAAGAATGAAAGAGGAAGGGGGTATGTATAGATTTTTGGAGTGGAAATTAGATGTAATTAAATAAATTGGAAAAAAAATTAAAATTGGATGGATGGAGAGAGAGGGGGCGCCGGTTCTAGCTTGCAGAGGGGGGAGAATTAATTTATTTTGTTTGTTTTATGATAAAAGAAGTAATGTGTAAAGTGTAATGTAATTAAAGTTGTATAGGGAAGGTAAATTGTAAGGTATAGGTATGGTAGAGTGTAAGAAAAAGTAGAGATAGGTGAATAGTAATGCATAGTACAAAGGTGCTATGAATAGTAAACTAGACAATTAAAATACCGGTAGTAAAGAAAATACGCGTAATTAAGTTATATCTAATATTTTTAGTTACCGAAAAATTCTAAAACTAATATTTTTGAAATCCTTATATTTTTACGAATCTATTGGTGTTGTCGGAAAATTTTCACTATCTGGTGCACCGGGGCATGGTTTTTGAAAACTGATCCCGTTCGAATCCGAAAGACACTAGAAAATTACGAAACTGATATTTTTAAGCCTTCATATATTATTACGAACCATATTCCACAATTATCCCAATTTCGTTTTCTAGGGTTTAAGAACACGGGATTGCCGGATCTAGATTTACTAGACTAATCATATAACTAGGTTAACTTTAGGGTTTCGTTTTGACTTCCAGTTCTTAGGGTTTGCTAATATTATCGAAAAATTTAGGGGCTTACAACGCTGGAAGTGTTGACCCCTACGCCGACAGCATTAGGACGGTGTACACTGCAGCATAGATTTTTTGAAAAAATGCTGACCTCCCTGTTTCGAAACACAAAATTTTTACCACATTTCTCATTTCCAAACTCATTTCCAACTCCAATCTTCAATCCATATGTATTCAAACTTCCTTTAATACACATAATCTTCATTTTGAACTCATCAAACATCTATGTTTAACATGTCAAACAAAATTCTTCATGCAACCCTTCACATTGCAAAATTAACTACTCAACCTTTTGTCATCCTAACACAACTATTCCAACAATTCCAAATTCATATAAAACACATACTAAAAACTCCTCTAGCAACATTACACTACTCAAACTATCACCAAAGTATAAAAACCATCCTATCACCATTTAACATATAAATCCTATTCTAATAAAAGCATAACTTAAGTACACATAAAGCAAGAGGAACACACTTACTATAAGGACTTTGTAACTTAGTTTAGGAGTCTTGTTGCAAGCCTTTGAGAGTTTAATTTGTGGAAGAGGGTTTAATTATATATGGCCATGGGAGAGCTTTTGGAAGAGGAGAAATGGGGTTTTGAAGCTTTTTGAAGAACGTGTTATGTTGGTCTGAAAATTTTGGCCGAATTTTGCACTTTTAGAAGTTGATATTTATCCATTTATTGACTTTAGTGGCTGCCAAATTAAGGCCTTTAATTGGCTTAGCTTTGGTTAATTAATGAGCTTGCTTTTTGGCTAATTAAAGGTGGTCTTGGGCTTTATTTTGTAAGTAAAATTTTCTATTAAATATAGGATTAAATACATGTATAATTCAACTTGTTCTAATCATATTTCATACATTCTAATGCACTTAAAATTTATGAACCCAATATTTGAACATTCTAAGTTATTTGATTATTTTTAACACAATAACACATCTCATATTTCATACATCAACATGAATCACATTTATCAAATTTCAAAATCATATATAATTTCAATAACACATTTATAAAATATAGATTGAGAAATTCATGGCTATTTCACTAATAATGAACTCTACAAGCACAGCAACACACTTACTTCATAAGTCTTTTGCATAGAGAAATCCAAGGCTAAATCTACCAAGGACAATCTCCCATAAAGGCCCCTCAACTTCCTCTTGTCCTCAAGCTGACCAATCTCCTCAAAGTAGGACCAATCCATAGTAACATCACTCCATTTTAAGGCTTTCCCTTCGATAAAATCAATCGGGCTACCGGCAATACCTCTTCTAAGTTGACTTCTAAGACCCTTAACTAGGGTCTGGCTACCTGAGCTACTATTACTGCTCCCAGCAACCTCTACGGACTGCGTAAGAACAACACGAGCTTGTGATTCAAACTGAGCTCATCAAGAGATGGAGCCAAACACAGTAAGCTCAACAAAGCGACATCACTTTCACCACCACCAACCTCGGTAGTAATGTCTCCAACCTCAACAGCACCGCCTTCAATGTTACCTGCAACACCTCTAACTTCAGCGGTAGCATCCTTAACTTTGACACTCGTACCCCTTGGCTCTTCCCATCCAAATCAATCCCCAGCAAATTGACCTCGGCAGTCCAATTCTCAACCTCAACAAGTCTCTTTTCACCTCTTGCCTTATTTGTTAAAGGCCTCTTCTGCTTCTTTGTTGTACCCCATAAGAACATCAGCTACGTCTACTACAACCATCTCAGGCTCTACACAAAAAAAAAAAAAAAGACAATAACAACAACAGGTCGGAATTATCATAAAAACACCTACTTAGCTAAGCTTAATAGCTCAAACCCCTTGACTATACAAAATGCCTTCTCCCCAGAGCTCAACTCAAAAGGTGATTAGGAAGGGGGGAGAGAGAGAGAGAGGTCGATCACATGAAGAACCAAGCCCCAACTCCATCGATAATTAGCATCCCACTTATAAAATTCCTCACCACAAGCGTAGCACTGTTAGGCCTCTCGCCTCACCCTCTTAGAGCACCCTCCAACTCCATCAGCTTACTAATGTCATGCACCATCAACATCAGGGGTTTCGCATGACATATAGGCCTACACCACTCAACCCAGAAATTGAAACCTCATTGCACACTTCCCCCCAGCCTGACTATCCAAAACTCACACTTCCAAACAAACTTATTTAAGCTGGTGAGCCCGGTAAGAAGCTGGGGACACTTAAGCTACTTGGCAAAATACCACTATCCCTCTTGTGACTTTTTATAAAGAAAAAATTGTCCGAACAAGATCAAGGTGGGTTGCACCATGACACTGAGACAGATGGCCTCAAAAGCCACCAGTATCTGCCAAGCATTAGGCAACAACTGAGCTGGGCACAGCTAATGACAATTAAAAAATTCCTTCTAAAAAGGAGAAAAAGGCATCCTTAACCTAAATCCAAATGCCTTCTTGTGCAGGGCAAACTGTTAACCACTGAGGAGGCACACCCGATCTAATCTTCTAGGCATCACAATCTCCTATTCTTATGGAGCATCTCATCTCCTTTTTTAATATAGCCACGAGCTCCTCCCTGGATAGCTTACAGCAGATCCTATTGAGACAGTCACCTTAGGTCGCCTCCGAATACAAAGGGATGATGGCCACCTTCCCGAGGCCGTCAAAAGGATACTTATCTACCAGGTGCCGACAGACCACACCAGCCAACTTAGCATAGGAATGCGTGCTCAAACCATCTCGACTCTTTACCATCATCATTAAGACTCTACCAAACCTCTCCTTACAACCACTAACGGAATTCAAGCCTCCACTCTCTAGCCTACGCCTATCACTCAATTTTGAACCCCTAACCTCGATATTGTATCTCCCTTATCTCTCCTCACTTTGTCGGCAAATCGCTGAATTCTGCCATCTGAATTATGTGAAAAGGATTGAGTAGTAGAAGTACCTGAGTTCAACATTGTCAACAAATTTGAAGAATGCCTAAAAGCTAAACACAATCGAGATGTCTGGTAACTCTCTCAAAGAAATATGGAAAATGTCGTAAAGAAATCCTTGTGAAAGACTAGTATTTATAGAAGAGCAGAGGAAACACCAAGATCCAGGCCCCTCGGGACGTGTAAGCAGGCCTCATGGTCCTGACGTTATAACTAATAACCGTAGCTATCAGGCCTATAAGTAATTATTACAAGGACCTTTCAAATCCACAAGACTCCTTGGAAAAACCGTGCCTCCTTAAATACAATGAAGCTACAATACCCAACAAGAAATCCAACAGTCCTTACCACAAAATATCTCTAAACAAGGGATGCAGCTCAAATGAAAAGTGCAGCTCGCCAGAAATGACCACCTCGATTCAACAACCTCGTGGACTATACGCTCTCTTTGCTCTCACAATGAGAGTGGGGAGAGGGGTGAGACAAATGTTCACGATAGAATATAGTCCTCGGCCCACTTGGTCACTTAGGTCCCGAAACCCTTATAACCATAGCAAGCCCAAGAAGCCAGTTACCCATGATATCTTGACGTGGAGACCTCACAAAAGGTCGAAGAGAATAACACTCTTACTGTGTACTATGGCTTAGGACCTCCTCTAGCCACAATGAGAGTCCTAATCACATCTCATGACCAAGAGGGTATCAATAGCTCGCCCATACTCCAAGAAGCCACAACTCCTCAACTAGGGTGCTCTCGCCTCGTCGAGTACTAGGCCTTGTAGAACTTGTCCTGGTACAATCTTAAAACCCTATAAATACCCCCTTTGCCTCTCTGGCAAAAGCGGACAAGGAGGGGTATAGATAGGAAGATAGCAGTCATATATTCTTTTTGTATAAACCTTACTTATGCCCACAAACTGACTTAAATATCAGAATGGTTGCGCCAAGCAACTCCCGACGTCCCTTTGACCTATTTTTTGTGCTCACAGGAACTATCTCTACTGGCCTAGATTCAGCTCGTGCAACACTAACTATAGAGTTCTATTTGTAATACAATTCAAAAGAAGGACACATTATAGTTCCTTCACTAAACAAGCAGTAATATTCAAGAGAATTGCAGCAAAGATACATTAGCGCAAGATCATATCAAAGTGTTCTTTCCAATAGCAACAACTTCTATTTTCTTTCATGCGTGTTGTTTTCTATTTTTTTTTTTTTTTATCTTGAATCCCTTCGCATATTTACATTCTTTGTCTCAACAGTTATAAGTTTGTAACGTTCATGACTTGATTATCTTAAGGTTAATATTTGTATTTGAATTTCAAATATGCGTATTATAATTCGCGTTCGATATTTATCTTAAATAACTCGTGTAAATCTGTCCCAATTATTGTGTAAAATGGTCCTCATTGAATCCCTTAAAAATAAGAATGTTCATCTCGACTGATATCTTGGTAAGTATCACTTCTAGTCTTCACATCTTCAAGTCTCTTTGTATCAAGCCATAATGGAAGTCAAAATCTGACATAAATTTGCAATAGCTTTTGCATTATTATAATCTTCTGTAATCTTCAGAAAATCTTCACGAAAATATGAACCTCAAAGAACTTGATAATCTGACTTAAATCCCAATGGATTATATTCCTACTAAGTAAAACATATGAATACATTACCCAATGTATTCATCTTTTGGGGTTAGGTCTTGGAATCATAATTAATCCGTGTTTAAAACACATTCTCAACATTTTGCAGATGAGCTACAATTTTTCTTGTCACTTCCAGACTACTCTCTAGAATCCCTTCTGGGTATAGTACCTTTCAAATTACTGGACACTTTATAGATTCATCAATAATTGCTTTATTCTTTTGTTATCATCAAAACTTCTAAATAGAGAACTTAACATATATATACACACAAAAGTGTTCACCAATTGGACAAAAATCAATTTACTTCTAATGTCAAATCAACATCCACTAAGATAGAAAATTATGCTATCTATGTGCATACGTGCGTACAATATATGTTTTATGTAATTTATACCTTATATATGTATACTCTGTAAGTTATAGGTAAGTAGTATATATAATTTACCGACTTTATAAATTTTCTATATGCAATCTATATTTTAATATAGATATTTATACAATATGTTATATAGATAATGATATGAACCACGGCAATCGATGACACGACCTGATACCAATATGTTCAATTTCAATTCCCAAGATCGTTCTTGTTTGTATGGAAACCGTAACCGTTGCCTATAAGGAGACAAGAACCTTGGTATAAGATGTAGACACCACAGTCGAAGGTAGAGATTTCGATTGATAAGCCGAAGATTGAACGCCATGGATTAGATCTGATAAGTTCAAATGTAGTTCAGTCAAGAACCTAAGAGAAATTCTCTCAATTTTCATTTAAAAGTAATTTGTCTTCTTAATACAAACCAAAGGGTACTTATAAGTAAACAAAAGAAAACCAAAAGACAAAACGAGAAAACTAAAATTCGTCCAAATGTACGTTGGCAACTGATACATATATGCTGGTGGCTTACAAATGGTATACAAAAAATTACGAACTCGGAAATTAAAGCTGAGAGTAAGGATTGTTTATAAGCCAGTGACCTATGTTGTACGCCGGCGGCTTATGTTGTATGCCAACAGCATAAGTGATGATCACCGATGACATTGTGGTGGTGTAAGTTCTAAGCCGTCCGTAAACAACATTTTCAAAGCTAATGAATTTTGGATGTAGGTCGGTGGTATACTATCCAACCTAGGCTTGTTTCACTTGTAACAAGTCTTAATCTATCTCCAACCTAGCCTTGACGAAGTTGATCAACTTGGGTTCATTCTAGATGGTGTGGAAGCTTCTTAAACCTCTTGAATCAGCCCGTAGAGTTCTTCCTTGAATCTTTTAGCTTGAATCCTTAAAGCCGGTCCAGGTGGCATCAAAAGTGGATCTACTTTTGATCTTCTAGCCATGCCTCCATCATTCATTCCTCTTGAAAAGGATTTGTCCTCAAATCTTCATCACCTACATCAAAAGGACTCAGATCAATAACATTAAAAGTAGCGTTTACAATATACTCACCTAGTAAATCAAGCTTGTAAGCGTTGTCATTGATGCGCTCCAAAACTTGAAAAGGATCATTGCCTTTTGGAAATAACTTGGAATGCCTTTGCTTAGGAAATCTTTCCTTGTGCATATGTAGCCAAACCTAATCACCGGTTCAAATACCATTTGACGTCGTCCCTTGTTAGCCTCTTTTGCATACTGCTCAGTCCTTCTCTCAATATTAAGCTTGGCCTTCTCATGAATCTACTTTATAAACTCCGCCTTCTTTTTACCATCTAAATTAACAAACTTAGAAATAGGTAAAGGCAACAAATCCAATGAAGTTAGTGGATTAAAACCATACACAATCGCACAAGGTGAAAATGTAGTAGCAGAATGTGTAGTACGGTTATAAGAAAATTCAACATGAGGTAAACATTCCTCCCAAGATTTAATATTATTCTTAATGATAGCCCTCAACAAAGTAGATAAAGTCCTATTCATTACCTTAATTTGACCATCAATGATGGATGATAAGTTGTAGAAAATAATAATTTTGTTCCTGACTTACACCACAAGGTTTTCCAGAAGTAACTCAAAAACTTATCATCTCTATTAGATACAATTGTTCTAGGTATAACATGAAGTCGAACCACCTCTTTGAAAAACAAATCTGTAATATAAGAAGCATCATCAGTTTTGTGGCATGGAATAAAATGTGCCATTTTCAAAAATCTATCCACAACAACAAACATAGAATTCCTACCGGTCTCACTCCTAAGCAAACCTAATACAAAATCCATAGAAAGATCCACCCAAGGCTCATTAGGAATAGGTAACGAAGTGTATAAACCATGAGGTTGTACCCAGGATTTAGCTTGCCTGCACATGATACACTTCACACAAACTCTCTCAACATCCCGCTTCATTTGAGGCCAATAAAAATGTTCCTGCAAAACATTCAAAGTCTTCGCTACACCAAAATGTCCCATCAAACCACCACTATGACTTTCTCTCACCAAAAACTCCCTGATTGAAAAACTTGGAATGCACGATTTATTTTCTGTAAACAGATATCCATCATGTCTTGAGAATTTCTAATGGGCAGTCTTTTCACAACTAGCATAAATTTTAGCAAAATCTTGGTCTACAGAATATATATCTTTAATATGTTCAAAACCAAGAAGCCTAGCACTAAGTGTTGAGATTAGAACATACCTACAAGAAAGCACATCAGCAACAATATTTTCCTTACCCTACTTGTAGCGGTGACATAAGGAAACATCTCTATATACTCCATCTAATGTATATGCCTCTTGTTCAATTTTTGCTGGCCATTCAAATGCTTCAAAGATTCATGATCCGTATGAACCACAAATTCCTTTGGCCATATGTAATGCTACCTGGTTTTCAAGGTGCTAACTAGTGCATATAACTCCTTGTCATAAGTAGGGTACTTTAAAGTTACCCCACTAAGCTTCTCACTGAAATAGGCAATGGCCCATCCTTCTTGCATCAGTACTACTCCAATTCCTAAACCTAAAGCATTACACTCAATTTCAAAAGTTTTAGAGAAATCAAGTAAAGCAAGTAAAGGAGCACAAGTTACCTTATCCTTAATCAACTTAAAAGCTTTTTCCTATTCTTCTCCCCATTTGAATCCCACATTCTTCTTGATAACTTTAGTGATTGGTGATGCAATACTACTGAAGTCCTTCATAAACCTCTTTTAGAAGCTAGCTAATCCATGAAAACTCCTAACTTGACTCACACTTGTTGGACTAGGCCACTCCTGGATTGCACGAACTTTTTCTTCATCCACTTGTATTCCCTGTACACTGACAACAAAACCAAGAAATACAAGTCTATCTGTGCAAAAGGTGCAATTCTTAAGATTAGCAAATAATCTCTCCTTTCAAAGCACATCTAAATTAGATCTCAAATGGCTTAAATGATCTTCTAAGTTCATGTTATAGATTAGAATATCATCAAAATAGACAACCACAAATTTGTCAATGAAAGCACGCAAAATATGGTTCATTAATCTCATGAAAGTACTAGGTGCATTGGTTAATCCAAAAGGCATGACCAACCACTCATATAAACCATACTTTGTTTTAAATGCGGTTTTCCACTCATCTCCTTCCCTCATCCTAATTTGATGATACCCACTTTTCAAATCAATTTTTGAAAACACACAAGATCCATGCAATTCATTTAACATGTCGTCTAAGTGAGGAATGGGATGACGATACTTTACTATGATGTTGTTGATGGCTCAGCAATCAATACACATTCTCTAAGATCCATACTTCTTAGGCACAAGAATCACCGGTATTGCGCATGGACTCATGCTTTTCCTTATGTACCCTTTCTCCATCAATTGTTGAACCTACTTTTGAATCTCCTCAGCCTCTTCAGGATTACTCCTATAAGTTGGTTTATTTAGAATGGCAACTCCAGGTTTAAGGTCAACCTGATGCTTGATTCCTTGAATTGGAGGTAATCCTTTTGGGATTTCCTTAGGAAAGACATCATCAAAGGCCTGCAAAAGACAGACAACAACACTAGGCAAAGAGTCAAGAATTTTCATTAGTGTTCAAATATGTCTCTTTGTAAATCATCAACAACACAGGCTGTTTCATTACCAACGCTCTCCTCACAACACTCTCCTCATAGCTCTCCTCACAGCTCTCCTTTTGTAAGTTGTACTCTCTTTTTCTCTCACCACCAAAGCCGAACCCCTTTCGACTTGGTCTATCTCACTCTTTCCAGCCTTCCTCTCTTTTTCATTTTCTTTTTCTTTTTCCCTCTCACTCTCTCTCTCTAATTTTCACTCTCCTTGTGTTTCCCAAAAGATTGTTGTAATTGCAACTGATCTTCATAAACTTCCTTAAGCATCTTCTTCATCTCATTTTTCAACACCTCCAAAATCAATTTTGTGTCAACTCCCACCTTCTCACCTTCAGATATACCCTTCTATGACATATTTTCTTACCTAAAGGAAACAAGATTAGAAATAAAATAATCATCACAGATCACTCTCTCGTATATTTCACTCATAGATGATTTACTTAACCCCTCATGTTTTTCACAATAGGCAACAAGTCATGGTTTTCTACCAGGTTTCTTAGAACGATCCAGGGATTTGTTTCTAGATTCCGATAATCGGGTCTCATAGGTTGGCGTGGTTCAATTCTCATCAAATAATCTTTATATAACATATTAGTTATGTATTTATAACTTATACATTTTATTATATGTGTGTGTGATATCTATACATATATTTGTTATAAATATTTGGTTTACATGCTATTGGTATATATGTTTTGCATGTGCGCGCACGCGCGCAACACAAGTGTTATATTGCAGCAAATAAATCAATTGTATATTAATATATCTATTATATTCATTTTATATATTTTTAAATAAGATATATATTTTATATATGTTATATGTATGTTCTTTATACAATTGATAATGGGCTATACATATATATAATTTGTTTCTTATATGGATAATTCTATCTTTTTGTAATTTAGTTAAGGATAAAATATTATATTTTAACAAAGTAAGAATACAAAACAAAAATATTTTATTAAAATAGGTTCACATATGGACCTATAAACCCACACATGTTTAAGAAACGGATTCTGGTCCATAACCCGAACTAAATATGTGTCGTTTTTAGGCTAAATTTATTATTCGTGTCAATTTTTCTTTATCTAAAATATTTTATAATTGTGTCGTGTCATATCTAAATTCAAGGTTTGCTATTGTTATCTGGTGGATGTAGTTAGCGATGGCAATTCGTATCACTGTGTCGTGTCCCGTATCCATGTCTAAATGAGTCTGTATCTGAATGACCTTAATAACCTAGGACTTGATTCAATTATTAATCATGTGTGAAAACTTAAACCCATTATCCTATCCATTTATACCATATCTCGTGTCTTATGTCAACTCGCTTATTGATTGGTAAGAAAGATCTAATATTATTTATTAATGTGATAAGAAAGATTTAATACTGTAATAGTTAGTGGACTTGGAAAAACATGGTATTATATTAGATATTGCCCTAAATAGGCTAAGTTAACAAATTATATATCGTGTATTACTCATCTATAATTAAAAGGAAGATATTATAGTATGTAACTTAATATGTTGTTAATTAAGCGTGACAAGTGAATAACAATTGATGGAATTAGGAAAAAAATGTACCTATATTTTTAAATAACAAATTTCTTATCTTGTCGTTATAACCAACAAACACAACATGCTTAAAACTTATAATACAAGAAACGTGACATATTAAAAGACTACATCATCATTGAATTCAAAAACTCATCATAAAACAATATTAAAATCTTAAATCTTTCAAAAACCAGTCATCTACTTGCATCAAATTCAATATAAGAACAACCAAAAGACTAAATCTATATTCACCAAAATAACATCAAACATATAAATTCAAATTTACAAATACCTAAAAGCAAAATCAAGGAATCAATGTTACATGTATTTAAGAGATATACATTAGATGTAATTCATATTTTATATACACTCTATAAGTTACATATATTGTATATATTTTAATATTGATATTTATATAGAGTAAATTACAACATAATGTATCAACATTTGGGGGTAAAATACTTAAGTATCAACGTTTTAAGTGGTTGAAAGAGATATCAACGTTTCACAAAGTGACTCAAATGAGTTATCAATATTTTGCAAAATTCATTTAAGGTATCAATGTTTCCATTGGTTTTCAATTAGGTTTCCTAAATTTTCATTAATGATTAATTTTTAATACATTATTTGACTCACTTTGCAAAACTTTGATATCTCTTTTTTATCACTTTTAACATTGATACTTTAAATGAAAATTTTCTCCAAACATTTATTCTTCTTTTGAACTACTTGAAACGGTGATACCTTAAATAAACTTATCATCAAATATTAATACCTTTCGATGTGATTTACCTTATTTATAATGTATGTTATATGCATAATATTTACATAACATATAGATTATGTATTTATAACTTATAAATTTAATATATGAGCATGCTATATCAATACATAAAATTGTTATAAATATTTGATTTACCTACTATATGGTATATATGTTGTGTGTATGTGTGTGTATTATATATATAGCAAATAAATCAACTATATTTTGATATATAAACTATGTATATTTCGTTTATTAGATAAGTTATATATTTTATATGTATATTCTATATATAATTTATAATATACTATACATATATATATAATTTTTTATACATATGGATAGTTTTGTCATTTTATAATTTAATTAAGGATAATAATATTATATTTTAACAAAACAAGAATACAAAATAATGATATTTTATTTTAATAGGGTCATTGGTTTCGTGTTGTTTTTATATTTGACCCATTTATTAATTGTGTTGACTTTAATTTATCCCAACCTTTTTATAATCGTACGTATTGTATTTATAGATTGGTCCTAAAGTGCCGAAAAGATTTTTGACACTACATAAATCAAGAGGCAAGAAAGTATTGACTTGAGGCTCCTGTCTCTTTTAAAAATAAGGACCATATGGGTTTCATTCGATTGTAGAGGAATCTATAATTTCAACCATACATATCATAAAGAGCATTTTAAGAGGTGAAATATATTAGTATGAAAAATCTGCGCATCATTTCCAGGAAATTATTAAAAGAAATTATTTCGGAAAAAAATGTACGCATTCGGCTGACGTTGGTAGAGGTATCTTTATTTAGTATTGTTTTTGTTATGTAGTAGTATGAAAAATTAATAAAATAATCCACCTTATTCCTACTTTCTAAGAAGAGAAAAATAAACCATAAAAAAAAGTACATGTGCGTCGGTCTATCTCTCTCTCTCCCTGTCCATCATATGGGTGATGTGGTCGTGTTAAAGTGCTCGGCTCCACAATGTGAACCCCCTTCACACACACAACACAGGCCCCTAAGAATCAAGAACCAAATCGACTTATATAGATTCAGTTTCGGTTTCATCATTTTTAGAACCAAAAACCGGCAGTTCGAGTTTAGTTCTAACTCAAATCGAACCGTAACGATGTCTAAATGAAAATAACTTTAAAGAGTTTGAACCATTCTTGTTTTAACGGTTACCAAGCTAGATTCTTTATTTCTAACATATTATGTGATTTTTAATGTTGGTAATGAATATAATATTGTTAAGTAGGCAATCGAATTTATTGTTCCGTGGAGAAATTTGAATTTATGGTATTGAAATAATTTTTCGTAACATAAAGCTAAAGAAGAACATGTTGAGAGGAGTAAATAATTGTAAATCTCTTTTCTTCGCATGATAGTTTTGTATAATCCATTTGTCAAACCTGAATTTTTTTTGTTTTTAGTTCAATTTCTTTTTTAATTTGATTTGTATCAGTCCCTAACCCATTTGAAATAAACTCTTGACTAGGAATTAAAAGAATTTGATTTTATAAAAATTATTAACCGCCACGGTTGAGGTCAAAAGAGAAAAATAAATTAGAATCAATAGGTAAGTCAATCATAATTTAGCCACTGATTTTTGAAAAAACTATTTTAAAAGAACCAAATCTTCATGAGTTTGGGAGCTATCCTATTAAAATCGTATGATTCCCTCCTTTTTAAACTTTTGGTTTATTTATTTAATACTCTGAAGACATTAATATTTAAATCAATATTTACAAGTTACCAAAAAATCAATAATTGAGATGATATATACAAGATAAGGGTAAAAAGTACTCCTTTTTTTTTCCATTTTTAACTCATGATCATATTGACATATTTTTCTCTTTAAAAAAAAAAACTTTAGTGGATTGGTTTCTTTTAAATTTCAAACTCTTTCACTTAATTTCTTATGTTTTGTTATTATTAGTATTTTGTAAAATAGGTTTTTGGTATGATGAAATCCCTAAAAAGAAGACTAGTGATTTTACTTATTTTATTTTGCAGGAAAAAAGTAATATTTTAGGTATTAAAATAATTAATCTCTTAATCTTACGATGTACATGTATATCATTACACTATATTTTATTGTTTCCACATAAATATATACACATGTACCATATATTATACATATTATGTTGCATTATATTCTATAATGTTTTTATTTTTTGTTTGTAAGAATATTAAATAAATAAGTAATAAACAAGAGAAAACAAACAACACTTTCCTAGAGAAGACACAGCATATGGGTCAAATGCTCAAGCGAGTTAGCTACGTCGGTTGACAGGAGTCGATTCCAACAACCTTGAGAAGAGCTTGACCAATCAATTGATAGCTTTGGTCTTTGACAACCACCCAATTGTGGATGTTTGCAACCAAAGCACACTAAGAAAAAGAATTTTCTAGATGAAAATTCTTTTTATTCTGAAACTCAAACTCTAATAGAATACCACTAGAATTTGTGAATATAAGAGTACACGATTGTCAATATTCTGAATGACTTTCTCATGCCCGATTTATAGGGTTTCGATGTTTTATGTGGAAAAGTTTCAAAAATCAATTTTTTTTTTTTTTTGGAAAAATATACACTTATAATCCTTAACATTTGAACGTTTTCTATTCAAGTTTTAAATCTTATTTCTTTTTTGTTTTTTTCTATTTTTGTCCTTAAAGTTTGTAATAATCTACAAATAAGTCCTTTTGTTAACTTTGTTACTTTTTCTATTAAGAAATGCCACGTGGCACATCATTATTGATAAAAAAATAATACAAAATAAATATAAATAATTCTAATTAACTAAAATAACATAACATAAAAAATAAGAAAAAAACTCTAGCCAACTAGAGTGGTAGAAGCAGCCACTTTATGGTAGGTAGTCAGTTGCCGGAAGTCCATGAGACACATTTCATGGAGGCACCTCCTCTAAATTCCCACAATATACCATTTGGCACATCATGTAACAAAAAGTTTCAAAAAACAATTTTTTTCCTAGCCATTGCTTCAAACACTCTATCCAGAAAACCCAAATACCACTAAAGACATACATATAAAACAAACCAAATTATATAAGCATGGAAACCAAAACCCATCTTAGGAGTAACTTCGTGAATCTGAATACCAATAATGTCAGACAGATTTACTAACTTGTTAGGAGAGGAGAGACAATATAAAATTAGGCATGAGGGGTTTTTGTAATAGAAATGGTTGTTAGGTACATTAAGGATGTGGGTCTAGATGAAAGACAGAGAATGTGGTTGAGTAATCGAAATGGTCGAGTCATTTATGTTGCTTTTGCTGGATATTGTTCATAAACTGATCTAGAAATGGGAGTTGGGCAAATTTTTTTCTCCTTTTTTTTCATTGAAAAATTATGTTATTTTAATTAATTTATTTATAATTATTTATTATTTATTTTATTTTTTAACCAATTAGGTTGTGTTACTTGGCTTTTGTTAACAGAAAAACTAATGGTGTTATAAAAAAATCTTGTCTATATACTTTTCCAAACATTGAGGACTAAATAGAAGGAAAATAAGATTTAGGACTAAAATAAAATAACGATCAAACATTAAGAACTAAAAACATTTTTTTTATTTTTTTATAAATGTTCGATCCAATTTGCATTGATTATGTTGAAAGATTTTAATTTTGTTATATTTGAATATGATTATAATTTTTGAAACTAGCTCTTATTAGAAGATTTCGTACTATTTTTATGATTCCTAGCACATATTTATTCAAGCTCCATATTGCACAATATCTGCCTTTTATTTATTTGTTTATTTTTATTCTTACATCATGATTTGGATATGATTTTGAATGAATTGAGGTTGAATCTACATCTTAATTCATAGTATCCCATATGATCTACAAGATTTTACCGTAATTAAACTAAGATTTTGTAACAAATATTGTCTAAAAATAAGCTCAAAAAAGCTGTCATGGGGGGAAAAAAATGCCATGCTATTGGATCATAGGGAGAAAAATTAGAGCATCTACACCATTTAATGATAGGTATTGATTTTAAGGTCCTTGTTTCACTAAAGTCTCAATCTCTAGACAACTTATAGAGGCATCAACAATGCCGTCTTTAATGCACTACTTCTTAAGCAATTGACATTGGATAAATCACATTAAAATGTATCAATGTCTGGAATAAGTTTATTTAAATTATTAACGTTTCAAGTGGTTAAAAAAAAAAAGAAATCAATGTCTTGTATAGTGAGTAAAACAAGGTAAAACTGAAGAAAATTAATAAAAACCTATCAAAAAATTGATACTTTAAATGAATTTTGTAAAATATTGATATCTGTTTGAATCACTTTATCAAACATTAATTCATCTAATAATTTGAAATGTTGAAACCTTAAATAAACCTATTCCTAAGCATGATACTTTCTAGTGTTATTTACTTAATTGACACTATGCAAAATATTTCTACTACGCAAATTGTTTGTTATAGGTAGACTATCATGACAAATCATATAAAGTAGTAGGTTAACTTTCAAAGAAAATATAGAATTCTATATCCATTACCATCCTCCATGTTTTGAATGTGCTTTTCTTCATGTAACCATTTATCAATGTCCCCCGCTAAAGGTATGGGTTGAGATTAAGAAGAAATTTCCTTTTAAATCCACAACATTATTTCTTAAAACTACTAGCGCCATCGTGTTATTGAGTATTCTAAGTAATTCAAATCCTATTTTCTCTTTCCACTACATACTTTTCTCAATCTAACTATCTTGCAGTTTAAGGATGGAATTATGATAGATTGGGCTTGCTATAATTTTCTAAAGAATGAAATCTCCTCCCATTTTTCAAACCAAAAACTTGTACTATTGTCATTGCCAAAGATCACAAAATTCTTAATTGGCTAAGTAGTCAAAGTATGTAGCTAATTCTTTAAACCAATATCAACCACCTCTGGTAATGGGTTCAATATTTATTCTTCTCTAAGATTATTTTCATACTTTGCCTTCAAGAGTTGTGTCCATAATACCATCCTATTCTTAACTTCCCATCTCCTTTATGGCACAAGTTGTATTTATTATATTCAAATTAAACGATCCAAGTACTCCATTTTGAAGTGTTGAAGTAATCTTTTCCCATCTTAGCTGACAAAATTTTCCTGCTTTGTTTTCCCTAATTCATATAAAATCCTTAATGATCTTATTTAATATTCGATTTGTTTCTAATGGGTTTTTTCTAACTACAAGAGCTTGCAAAATCAATTTAGCAAGAATTACTCTTCAAATTTGGTAAGTTTCTTGCTTTCTAATACCATCCACTCAACTTTTATTATACTTTAAAAGCTGAAAAGTCAAGTTATGGTGCTTTTATCTTCTTTCTCAAAGGAAAGGGATAACCGAGATACTTCCAAAAGATATAGTTTCTTAAAATCGTGAATTTGGACAATATGTTCTTTAATTGGTCTTAATACGTCTTAGGAGAACAAAATGAAAGATTTAACTAAGTTTGGGGGTTATCCATATTGACTTGAAAATGTTGTAATTAAATAATATATGACCAAAGCATTTTGTTTATTTACTTTTGCCATCTAGATAGTGTCATTTGTCAACATGAAATGAGAAATCAATGAATGAAATTGTTGCCCTTTAGTTAGAATGGCTTCCAAACTTTTTCATTGGCTTTCATTTCAATAGCTCTATTAAAAAAATTTAAGTCAAGGATGAAAAGGCAAGGTGATAAAGGTTCACTTTATCGAATGCCTCTACTTACTAATAATTTTTGTAAAGAAGAGCCATTGGTTAAAATTTTAAGTGATGTAGATGATATACACAAATCAATCAGCTTGATCCATGCCTTAGGAAATAAGACTACACATAACTTAATAGCAAAATCCCAATTAGTGGCGCCATACACTTTCTCTAAATCAAATTTAATGATCAACGTTTGGGGGTAAAATCACTTAGTATCAATATTTCGAGTGGTTAAAAAAAAAGAATCATCAAATGAGGTATCGACGTTTTGCAAAGTCCATTTAAGGTATCAACATTTCGATTGATTTTCAATTAAGTTTCCTAAATTTTCATTAATGGTCTATTTTAATACCTTATTTGACTCATTTCGCAAAACATTTATTCATTTTTTGAACCATTTGAAACGTTGTTTTCTTAAATAAACTTACCCTTAAACATCAATACATTTTTATTTAATTTACCCTATTTATATAATATGTTATATGCATAATATTTACATAACATATAGATAATATATTTATAACCTATAAATTTAATATACGTGCATATTATATCAATACATGAAATTGTTATAAATATTCGATTTACCTACTATGTAGTATATATGTTGTGTGTGTATATATTATATATAGCAAATAAATCAACTATATATTGATATATAAACTATGTATATTTTATTTGTTAGATAAGATCTATATTTTATATGTATGTCATAGATATAATTTATAATATGCTATACTTATATATGTATAATTTATTACATATATGGATAGTTTTGTCATTTTATAATTTTGTTGGGGATAATAAAATTATATTTTAACAAAATAAGAATACAAAACAATAATATTATATTTTAATAGGATCGTTAGTTTGTAAATGGGTTTGAGCCCTAAGTTCAAATTTTGATATATTTAAGTGTGTGGCTTTTTATGTTTGACCTATTTATTAATCGTGTTGGCTTTAGTTTATTTAAATTCTTTTATAATAATAGGATCATATTGCGTTTATGTTAATAGATTGGATCCTAAATTGCCGGTGAGATTTTTGACACAACTACATAAATCAAGAGGCAAGAAAGTATTGACTTGAGGCTCCTGTCTCTTTTAAAAATAAGGACCATGTGGGTTTCATTCGATCGTAGAGGAATCTATATTTTCAACCATACATATCATAAAGAGCATTTTAAGAGGTGAAATATATTAGTATGAAAAGTCTGTGCATCATTTCCAGGAAATTATTAAAAAACTTTGTATTTCGGAAATTATAAAAAAATTTATGCATTCGGTTGACGTTGGCAGAGGTATCTTTATTTAGTATTGTTTTTGTTACGTGGTAGTTTGAAAAATTAATAAAATAATCCACCTTATTCCTACTTTCTAAGAAAAGAAAAAGAAACCATAAAAAAACGTACATGTGCGTCGGTCTCTCTTTCTCTCTCTCTCTCTCTCCCCGTCCATCATAAGGGTGAGGTGGTCGTGTTAAAGAGCTCGGCTCCACAATGTGAACCCCCTTCACACACACAACACAGGCTCCATGTCCATTTTTCCGAAGAAGAATCGCGTTCAAATTGAGCCAACAAACATTATCCTGTCCACAAAATTCTCATATCCAAATTCAAATTTCTAGGTCGGATCCTTTCAGTTTTGTCTTTCTTCTCTTCTAGGATTTCTCGATCTGTGAGCTCAACTTCAAGCTCTGGCCGTAAGTTCTTTGAAACTTCGTGCAGATTAATTGATTATATTATGTACTTTTTCATTTCTTCTTCATGTCTTTCTTTACAAAGGCATGATCTTGTTTCTGTTCTTTATTGTGTACTCTCTATAGCCTTTTTGAATTCGGTTAACGGTTAGTGTGTGTGTTTGCCTGTAAGCTGTTCTTTGGATGAAAGCGAATAAAAAAATTATATTTTCGTCGGTATTCCTTGCAATTTTAGTCCTTTAGAATATGTTTGATCCAGTCATGAAATTTTGAAAACTTATGAATTCGCTCCATATGCCCTGAGAAAAAAGCTTGGGAAATGAACCGAACCATGAGCTTTAAACTTATTCAATACCGCTTTCGATGCATACCATACGAGGTATCATTTTTACTGATTTTCTATTTTATTAGTAAAGGATGGTGAAATCTGATCTATGCAGCATCTTCCAAAGTGATAAACTTGATCTTTGAATGAATTATGTTTTAGGCCTGAGATGTCAATTTACATGGATAATCGGTATGCAATTGATTGTGAACTCTATAATGTGGTAAGGATGGTGGAAGCGGATTGTGAGTAATTGAACTGAAGAGAAAGAAGTTATGGTGGTTTATAAGAGTTAATGCCAGCTGCGTGCTTTTGCTTAAAGTGGATAAAAACACCAGAGGCAGTTAGTCACTTATTTGCTTGTGTATTGACTATTGTTGGGCTAGAAAGTTATAAATAGTACCATAGGGTTGCACGGAATTTCAGGTATGAGTATTTAAGAAGACTTAAAGAAATAAGTCAGTTACAAGAAGAATCTAGTAATAGTAGAACATAGTGATGAATGAAGGCTGATGTGGACATTAGTAATGAGCAGAGCAATAAAGGCTGAGCTGGCAAGTTAACTGTGATGATGCTGATGTGGAGAGATAAAGACGGGAAGAAAGAGAGAAGAAAGCAAGCTGTCCTTATTGCATTTGTGTATCAATCAGAGTTTCTAAACATATTTGCTATGTTGAGAGCTCTAGCTTTCATTGTTGTTCATCTAGTTTGGAAAATTTAATATTTCTTACAGTTGTGTCATATCAACTGACGTCATCTGTGGGGAAACTTGATCGGAGAGTGGATGACACGAATGGAAGCTCCAGTTGAAGGATTGGAGAAGATTGTAGATGAAGTTCAAGGAGGCATGACTGAGTTGCAACACTAAATAGTTGCAGTGGATAGAAAATAGAAGAATTTGGAAGCTGAAGTTACAATCCTTGACCACAATCAAAAGGCTGTATATAGTACGTTAACCTCGATTTAAGCATTTTTGGAGGTTTTGATAGATCAGTGTAGTAAAGAGACCATAAAAGAAAGAGGTGAAGCTTCACAAGTGAATGTAACTTGAGAACGATGCGAGGAAATCCTGTCACGATAGAACCATAGATGCATGGTTATTACTTAGGTGGATTGAAAGAGGAAATCCTGATTTGTGTACATACTTTGGCTAGAACATGGAGCCATCCTTCAACATGTAGCATGAATTTGATTATGGAATTTACATTTCACGGGGAGTCGAAGAGAAGATGGAGTGAAGGTGATGTGAAATAACTATAGCACTAGCAGAATATTTCAACAATCTCCTTGTTTGCATTCAAATTCAATCCTAGTACAATTATCATTGCAGTCATGTTCAATTAATATAAGGTCCTCGAGAGCAAAGTAGTGTATGGGTATCCAATTGAAATCTAAGCTCCTTGAAAGAAGTGGGGATGCCAACAAGAAGTGTTGCCATGAATCAAATGTGTGGGAATGATCGAGGAACCCATGGACAATGGCAACTGTTTTATTGTGAATTCTTTGATAGAAAAGCTAAAGGGCTTTGTTTTATGTAACCAACCTTTTGATGTTAATCATAGATGTCCTAACAAATTTCTGCATTTTGCTGTGTTGGAAGAGAAGCCAGATAAGACAGAAGAAGATTGGCTGGAAGTAGAGGCAGCTGGCAACATGTTTTAAGAGAAGTACCAAGGGACTGTAGTCACAAAGAATTTCAATAGTCATTACTGGCTATAAATGGATTAACTGATTGGCCAACAAAAAATAAATGTATTAACTGGTCCCAAGACTGAACTTTCAAGCTTTCCTCATTCATACTGTTTCCATCCTAGTAGATAGTAAGGCAAGTCGCATTTTAGTATTTAAATAATTAGATGATATGTTGCAGTAAGCAGTCTTGCACGCTTCAACTTTTTGTGTGAAACTACAGGATGGTTATGCAGTGGAATTGAATGGTGTATGTTCGTAGCTCCAATTGACTATTTGTGATCATGATATTTTTTCTCAAGTTATTTTCTTGAGTTGGGAGGTGTGGATGTGATATTAAGAGTAGTTTGGTTGGAGACTTTGGGACCGATTAAAATTGATTGGAAGAAAATGGTTCTCAAGTTCCTTTTTTCCAGTTGGAAAGAAGGTGTTAAAGGGGAAACTGTCCCTGTATAAATCAGATGTTTTGTCTCGAGTTTTTGAGTAAGATGTCTGGAGTGGCAATATGTAGCTTGTTATAGCAAGTTAGTATTGAGTTTGTAGTGGATCCAATATCGATTGCTTTATTAACAGAGTTTGCCCAAGTGTTTCAGACTGCATTAAGCCTTCCTCCTTCATGCCCATCCCAACTACAGTAAAAGCTGTTCGAGGATTTTTGGCCTGTCTGGTTAATATCTGAAATTCATTCAGAATTATGGTAAGAATGCCAGGCCATTAACTGAGTTGTTAGAAAAGGATGGGCTCTGCTGGAATAATGAAGCTTTAAATGCTTGTGAAGATTACAAAGTTCATATTCCCGTATTAGCAATGTTTGATTCACTTGTTGTAGAGTGTGACGCAACGGACATGGTCTAGGCTGTGTTGATGCAAAACAAGAACTCTATCGCTTATAATAAGTGCTCTGATGGCTCATGCCTCCATTGATTCATATTTTTTGTATTCTTCATTTTGAGCAGGGAGTATCTTGGCTGTTGCTTTTCTTTTTTCTCCATTTGTTAGCCACAATCTAATATATTCTTCTCATATTTAGTTATATCTTCTGTTTGATAGATAGTTCTTGGGTACTTATACTAATCACCAATTTTTTTTTTTCTTTTTTCAATTTAAAGGATAAAGCAGATGCTGTGGCCTTCGAAGATGTTCATGTTAGTCACCCGAAGGATTTAAGGAGAGGGTTTTCCACGAAGACAGAGAAAAATGTCAAAGTTTCTGATGTCTAACCATGTTTTACAATCATGTCATGAATGTAAGGGATCAACTGAGGAAACTTGAAACTCCTATTAATTTTTCTAAGCTGCTTCCAGGACACATACATCATCAATAAATCAGCACCTCTATCTAGAGTCATCCTTGTGATTTAAAGGAAGACCATCTTGAAGGGACAACATCCAATATCATTGCTCAATGTTGCCTGATCATCCAACTGAAATGACTAAGTTTGGGGAACAACTTAGTGAATTACCTTTACCAGGAAACAGTAACAGCAGGTATGAGGACACCTCAATGATCTCAAAAAACTTGGGGAAAGAAAAAAAGGCATTTCAGCCCTTTCCTATGTTTAGTTCTTTCCGACGTAAAAGCATGCCTTTGACTTTAAAAGCTGGTGAGAGTATTGACTTCAGTGATCCAATATTGAAGTGTCAAAACAATGCGAGAATGGGACTTGATGCTGTCAGACAAGAGAGAACACTCAGGTGGTATCATCCACAGGAAGAGACACAGATCAGAGAACGCCATCTTCAATTGAAAAACCAATTGTGTGATTCGAGGAAGGAAGTCCAAAATCATACTTTTTTTGAGAAAAAGAGTATTGTTGTTTCTACCTCTTTACAAGAGGAAATCGTTGGTTCTAGCTCAATGTACTTGCCTTATGGATTAAACAGTAGAAGAAATCTGATAGAACTGGAAGAAAAAAATACGTTAAATGATGGTTTCAAAGAGCATATCAAAAACCCTGAACGTTCTGAAATTAAACTTGACCAATGTAATTATCACAGCTACTCTGCTGTTGTTTTGCATGATGAGAAGGGTTATAATCTGCTGGATCCTCACTTATGTGATAATGCGCTAGTCTGCCATAACGACTCTCACACATTGCCAAACGAGCCATCAACAAGCAAGAACCAGTTTTCGTTCTTTAAAGATAAAAGGTATCTTCCAGATAATTTTGATGATAAGCTCTTTCCTAGTTACAGCAGTCTTACTGGGCCCAATAGGCAAGAAGATCTATATCATGTTGAATCCTCTCAACCTAAGCATTCTTCCTTTGATGTGAAGACTACTAGAATATGTGGCGGCAGCTCTGCTGAAGACTTAACAGGTGTTCATCGCAAGTTTGCTCAGACAACTCACCGTTTGTTCTTAGCAGAGAAGACTGGTGTTGAATTATCTGGAAGAGGAGAGATATTTAAGGAATCAACTGTATCCACCAAATTTGGAGGAAATGCTTTAAGTGAATTTGTTAGCCTGTCTCCAAACCGTGGCTTCTGTAGTCAAGGTGTAAAACTACAACCCTTGTGGAGCTCTACAGACAGTGAAGATAGGGAGGACTTTAGAGGCAGCAACAATTCTGCAGTTTTTGTTAAGAATGAATCATCTGCTGATACCAATACTTTGGATATGGATACTGTGCGGGAGAAACATCTCTCTGGTACTTAAGCCCTTATTTCCCGCATGGTTAAATGATTGATGTTGTTTGAATTTTATGGGCCTTTCTTTTGTTTCGTGTTAAGGAATAATTAAATATCCGTTTTATTTATTTATTTATTTTTAACTAGTCTTGCTGAGATTTTTTATGGTTTCATGCTTGATATTATCATCTTTATATATGATCTTATGTATCATTCTTTTCTTTGTTCCAGGTGGAGATTCATCTCCATCAAGCAAGGTACTGCTTTCTGTTCTTATTCTCATGAACAAATTCTGAGTTTAGTAGCTTCCAAGTAGACACCATTCTACTAAGTGCTGAGAAGAGTGAGAATAGGGAAGTTGGAATCTAAGGCTTTAACTCTCTGTTCTTATTCTCGTGAACAAATTCTGAGTTTAGTAGCTTCAAATAGATACCATTCTACTAAGTGCTGGGAACAGAGAGAGTAGGGAAGTTGGAATCTGAGGCTTTAACGTTATGACAGTTTCTGCATATCATGCTTCAGCCTTCTAGACATGGTAAATTAAAAGGTTTTTATCAAAGTGAGATATCTATCTCTTGGTTATCAATAGCAACTGTTAAAACTTGTATCAAAGCAGCATCATGTTTGCTTCTGATGCCTGCACTGGGGCACTTATACCCTTCCATGTACCATCCAAATACGTTTTAGGAGAACATTTTGTATTTTTTACCATATCAAGTAAACAATTGCTTTATGTCAACAATTAACAAGGTTATTTTCTGGACATCTGTATGTGCTTAAATATAGATTTCTAAAGGATATTGATATTCTGATTCTATGATATTTTGAGCAACTTTCACTTATTTAATCCACTGATATCTGCTCAAATCATGCAGTGTTTTGTTAGATAATAATGTTCAACATTAGGTTTTTGTTCTACACAACATTCCAGTATTTAAAACATTGAAAGGCTGTATTATTTTTTAGTCGTTTGCTAAGGCTGTCAGCTCATTTTAGTCATGGATGTTGAATATTTCAGGATGCCACCATAGCCGCAAATATCTCAGCAAAAGATACCAGAGGCACAGGAACTGTACCAAATTCAGAATTACCTGATGCAGGTCAGAAATTTCGGGCAGTTCCAGCAACATCAAACTCTGTAGATGGCTATGAGCCTAGTGCATCAAAAACCCAAAGTTTGGATGTGGATAATCTTCTTTGTCGTGCAGACAATGTCTCAGATGCTAAATCAAAAAATTGCTTCAGCAGTCTTCTAGGGCCAGAGCCAGAATGTAGGTGGGTGAAACGGCTCAAGATGGCTGCATCAGAATCTTTGGCACATGGAACTAAAAGCTCAAAAATGGAAGACACATCCTCCTCAGGAAAGGTTAATAGTACCTTTAATAAGCTTATCAAGCAGCGTTTATCTAGCTCTGACACAACCATAGCCAAAAATCACAAAGAAAAAGTCGCTTTTGATCAGCTTGGTCAATCCTTTTCTTCTTACTCAGTTGACAAGAGTCGAAGCAGTTTGCTTTCGCATTCTTGGATCCAGAGATGGTGTTGCAGTGGAAAGGACTCTATCCGCAAAACACAGGCCCTTGCGGTGTGTGAACCAGAGAAATCAAAGTCAATATTTGATGAGCTTCAGAAAAAGCAGTTTCCGAGCATTGCTGCAATGGCCTTGATGGGTAAGGCTATGAATGGTTTAAATCCTTGTGAATATCAAAAAAGAGGATCTCTTGTGGTTTGGAACAATAATTATAAGGCCTTGTAAGCTGATCATGGTGACAAGAAGTTTAAGCTGAGGTAACAGTGAGCATCAATTGCCATCCTGCTTCTAATCGGGGTCTAGTGGTGGAAAGAGGTGCTCTGTCTTTGTCCAATCAATTAGATAGAGCTTTAATTTCCTAAAACTGATTCCTACATTGAATTGTATAACAGTATCTTATGACAAAGAATTATAGTTGCGCACTTTGAAAAGGTTTTCAGGCATTTCTGTTCAATGTGGCCTCTAGATATTGGAAGTCCAATTATTTACAGTTTTTTAACTGTGAATGGCTGCAATAAGCTGGTTCTTTAGGAATGAGTAGGAATGCCATGAGATAGAAGCATGTCAGAAGTTATGAATTATAATTTGGAGCAGGGCCTGATTTGCTCACCTGATAAGACTTCTTGAGACATGGGGAGAAGAAGTTGGTGTTTTCTGTGTTGAGTATCACACCAAGTGAAATCATTTGTCCTTCCTGCTTAATGATGAATCAGAGGATAGTGATGGCTACTTGTGTCCATTGGACCAGAGAAAGCAGGGGAGCAGTGAAAGATGCGGCAGATTGCAGCTTCAAGAAACAGTTAGCTAGCTCGTGTTCTGCCATCTCTGTAAAATAGTGGTTTTCTGGATTAATCTTTTGCTCCTTGTTTCAGTATGAAAGAATTATATTTGCAGAGTGCAATTTGTAAAATCAATACTTTGACCATGTTGGTAGGTTGCATGCATCATACATATTCAAATGCACCTAATGAAAGATGAGTAATGCTCAAAAATGTACCATATCTGTTTGTACAAAATTATCCGACCAGTTCCTACTATTTCACATCATCTTTTGTAGTTTTGTTTTTAGTTAAACTGGGGGAGGTCATTTATGCATGCGTCAATATGCAGAGAGTAGAAAATGTGGACTTGTGATTTTGAATCTTTTTCATCACACCCTCTACAGCCCATTTCGGTCCGGTACGATGAGGAATGATTTCATTACGACTTCTGTTCAATGCAGTCTATCTTGTTTGTAAAAATGCTGCTAAAGATACTGTTGTAGCACAGATTGTCTTTTCCTCGACTCGTGTAGTTATTATTACTACTTGTTGTAACTGGCTTTGGAATGGCTATTAGTTAGTTCATTGCCACTTAATTGTACTTGAATGATGAGCCTCTGGTATGGAAGTTTGTCTATAATTAAACATACAGGATTGCAGGCATCAAAATTGAAAGGTGCGCCAAAATGTTTTGATAGGCAAATTCAAAGCTCATGGGCCAGAGAAAGCTTCACTCTATTTGTCAACTCTATTACTCCAATTGTTTTTTTGGGTGAGGTAAGGTTTTTTTCATTTGTTTTCCTACCTTAATGAAAACAATTTGCTTTTCGCCATCTAAAGAAGGAACCGCAATTTTCAACTTTTCAGCCAAGGCTTTAGAAATGTATTTATATAGTGTTTCAACATGCAATGAGACGAAAGTACTGCCAAGGAGGATGGTAACTCGGCTTTAGGAACAAGGTAGTAGCAGGTAAAATTGACCACTCTCAATTTCCCTTGTAGCACGAAAGAAATTTGCTCCATAAGGGCCAGGAGCCCTATCCTTCGTAAGCGACCATATTGCCTTTTTTCACATCTTCCTCTGAAATTGGTGTAATTAACCATATGGGATGGGGTGTCTTAAAATTTTCAAGGTTCCTCTGGTCCCTTAACTTGTTTTTTCCCCTACAATTTTTCTTCTCCTTTCCAACTCCAGCTGCAACAATCAATTTCTATGTCCAGGCAATGGCATGGTGTTTTTTTTTTTTTTTTCATTTTTTTCCCATATTTAGCCCTCCTATTGCAGAAGAACACATTGCTTTTTTTTTTTTAAATTTAAATCTAAACTAATTGTGGTTTTAAATAATAATAAATTAAATATTAATTGATAATGTATTTATGGATATTTTTCATTTTCATTTAATTTGTCTTACATAATTTTGTAAATTATTATTTATATTAAATCACTTGGAATAAAAATATGTATATTATGTAAAAGTATATGAAACCACAAAATCTTAAAAATTGTAAAAAAGTTAGGATAAAATAGTAAGATCTTTAAAAAGAAAAGTTCTTTAAAAGCTAATGTGATAACTAAAAACCTTCCTTAGGATTGTAGGTGCCCTTAACACTACATTTACCCTCACCATCTCTACATTCATTAAAATCCCCAAAGAAGCAATTAAGGACTACTGGTAGATTGTTTCAACAGTAATAAGTCACTCCATAACTTCCTTGTTCATTCTCACTATTGTATCCATAAACAAAAGTAATGTGTAATTTCTTACCTTCCTTACGAAGCCAGCACACAATGAATGAAAGGTCAATACTCATCTCCACTTGGGCATTCCAAAAATCTAGTTTCCAACAACCCATAATCGGCCTAAAAAGGATGAGATTCAACCAACCAAGAAATAAGGGTGAGACCTCTCACTGAATCAAAAGATTATTGTTTAGCTCTTGTCTCCATAATACCAATCATCAATAAGTCATTTTTAATGCAAAAGCTACTAACTTCCTTACATTTTTCGGTTATTTAATCCCCTAATGCTTCAAGCTCTTATCATGAATACAAGAATATTGGATAAAATACACCAAAGGATATCAAAATTTGATAGTAAGTTTATTTAAAATATCTACGTTTCAAATGATTAAAAAAAAATCATTTGATTAAGTAAAATCAAACAAGGTATCAATGTTCCATAAAATTTATTTGAGGTATCAATATTTGAATTAATTTTCACTTAACTTTTTTTAATGGCTAATTATGAATACATTGTTTGACTCACTTTGTGGAACGTTGATTTTTCTTTAACCATTTAAAATGTTGATGTCTTAAATGAATTTACCCTTAATTTCTTTTTTTTTTTCCAACCACTTGAAACATTTACCTTAAATAAACTTAAGCTTAAAAGTTAATATCTTTTTTATGTAATTTACCCTAAAATTTTATAACTCAAGGAAAGTATTCCCCTTCATCTTCCTTCTTCCTCTTTTCCTTTCGAACTTTTTTTTGTTTTTCCTTTTTCGAGGACCCTTTCAATCTATCTTATATGTCAAAGGAAACCCAAATTAGGGGAAGAGCTCAAACTATCTATAGTTAGATAGGGAGCAATGCTTTTTCAGATTCAATTCTTACTCCACTTTTATTTTTCACTCACAAATTGAGGATTATATATGATTTAAGTTTTTTATTCCAAGGGTTTATTCAATATGAAAAAGCAATGAAAGAAATGGAACCTTTATGGAGAAAGAATGTGTAATGTGAAATTGGAGAAATATTATGTAAGCGTTATGCTTAATCTATAACATAACTTGATTGACCTTCTCCATCCTTAAACCATTAGAATAAGTTGCATAGGGACTGAACAAATACCTTCGAGTTTTGAATAAGTAAATAGGTAGCAAATCATATGATAAACCTATTAACCATGATCTAGGTAAAATATCTATATGTGAGATACACTTAAACACATAGGCACTATAATCCAGCCTAAAACCATCAGATCGCGAGTTAGTGTTAGCATGACTCGGAATCAGCCTGGTTGTACATGGGCCGAGCCAACCCAGTAGGTTACAAGCCAGGTTATGACCCATCGACTCGTATTATTTGACACTTTTTTCTTTAATTTTCGATTGTGACCTGCTAACCTGCCTACCCGCTAGGTCAACCAACAGGTCTTGACCCATATGGATAGGCCGAGTCACAGGATCTCGACCTATTGGTGACTTGTGTTAGTTCAGGTTGAGTCATCGGTCAGACCCAACCTATGCCTAAGTCTATGTACACTATATAATTCGATATTCACTTAGTTGATTATCAAGGACTAAAGTAAAGTCTAATTACACGAGGCACTATTTTGCATATTGTTTTGTGTTTGTAAGTCTAAAAAACAAAGGTGAATCAATTTTATCAATTTATACATATAATGAAATGATGCTTTGTTGCTTCGTAAGGAATTGCAAATATGAATTTTGAGTGAAGTCTTTATCAATGAGGTATCCTTTGGGGAAAACGGAAAGAAAAATATTTTGAGCAAGTGGTCATATATGAGACTATTTGCTAAATATGAAGCTTAGGATATTTGGATCTATGTTATTAAGATGTGATTATCCTTGCATTTGGAATATTTGGATTTGTATTTTCTGGAATAATGCACATTTGTGTTTTTAGTATCTATGGATCTATTTATATGAAAAAAAATTAATATGAATCAGCCTCGATGGAGAACGTAATGGATTTTTTTTAACAAAAAGTGATAAAGGAATATTATTCTAATTAAAAACTTAATATCATCATGATTTTATACACTTACGTTGTTACGACTTACGAGAGATTGTTGAATGCGATGAATTTTGCGTTAATGTACGTATTTATGTATACGTGCACGTAATATTCTTATACTAAACAGTCATCATCATCAATGTTGGCACTTCTTATTCAAGTGTAGAAAACATTTTATGAGGAGGTCATTCATACCATATGGTGCTTAGGTTGGGATGGAAAATAAAAGAGGAAAGTACACTTTTAGTTTTTAATATCTAATTATATTTGGGTAGATATGAAATTTGGTGACCTTGCGTACAAGTTCATTTTGAGACTCTCCATGTACACACTATTATGATTGATGGCATGAGATATAGGATGCAATATGAGGGACTTTCCAATTTTTGTACGAATTGTGGATGTATTAGACATCAAGCAAATATAGGATACCCTGGTGGCCATACAAATTATAAAGATTCTAATACAAAACCAATTGCGATTATAGACCAACATCTAAATCCACACCCTAAGTCAATTCATAATACGAAGAGGGTAAGAATCATGATGCAGAAGGGTATAGGTGATATGAACCTCACCAATCAGATGACGAAACTCGATACCAATAGGTTCGATATAAATCCCAAGACCGTTTGTGTTTATATGGAAACCGCGATCCGTTGTCTATATAAAGGCAAGAACCTTGATATGGATGAAAGATGCCACAATTGAATATGGAGATTTCAATTGATAAGTCAAAGTATGAATGCCACGAATAAATCCGATAAGTTGAAAGAAGTTCCGTCAAGAACCCAAGAGAAAATCTCTAATTTCATTCAATGATGTAATTATTTGTTCATACAACTAAAGGAGTTTATATAACAAGCAAAGGAAACCCTAAAGACACATAATAATAAATAGCTCGTAATAAAACATAAGCTGGCGGCCTATTTACAAAGCTGGCGGCCATTTCAATTCAAAAAAAAAAAAATGCAAAGTGAACAGAATGTCTATGCCAGCATTTAGGTCGGCGCCTTTCCTACATACGTTGGTAATGTACTCCTTTCGACCGGCGGCGTTGAGTACTCCAGCATAGGTCATCCAACGTCTTCATTTTCAATGCTGGCTTCCATCACATATAAGCTGGCAGCGCTCCAAGATAGGCTGACGGCTTACTTGCCAGCATTGGTCTATTCTGCTTGAAACTTGTCTTGATTCACTCCCGAGCTTGCTTTGATGATATTGATTAGTTTAGGCTCATCCCGGATGGTGCGAACATGCGACTCCTCTTCTTGGACCTTCTGAATCAACTCATTGAGTGCTTCTTTGAAGCGCTTAGCCCGAGTTCTTAAAGCTGGTCTAGGTGGCATCACAAGCGAGTCTACTCTTGATCTACGAGCCATATTTCCATCATTCCCTTCCTCTCGAGAAGGATTTGTCCTCAAATCTTCATCGCCTGCATCAAAAGGACTCAAATCAGTAACGTTAAAAGTAGCTCTTATAGAATACTCACCAAGTAAATCAAGCCTGTAAGCATTGTCATTGATGCACTCCAGAACTTAAAAAGGACCATCGCCTCTAGGAAGTAATTTAGATCACCTTTGTTCAGGAAATCGTTCCTTGCATGTATGAAGCCAAACCCAATCACCGGGTTCAAAGACTAGCTATCGTTGCCTTTTGTTATCTTGTTTTGCATATTGCTCAGTCCGTCGCTCAATGTTGAGCCTTGCTTTCTCATGAATCTACTTAACAAATTCAGCTTTCTTCCTGCCATCTAAATTCACAAACTCATGCATAGGTAAAGGAGATAAATCCAATCGGGTTAATGGATTAAACCCATATACTATCTTAAAAGGTGAAAATTGAGTAGCAGAATGTACAGTACGGTTATAAGCAAAATCTACATGTGGCAGCAATCTTCCCAAACTTTAATGTTCTTTTTAATGATAGCCCTTAACAAAATAGATAAAGTCCTATTCACTACATCTGTTTAACCATTAGTCTATGGGTGACAAGTAGTAGAAAACAACTATCTAATCCCCAATTTACACCACAAGGTCTTCCAAAAGTAATTTAAGAACTTAGAATCTTTATCAGAAATAATAGTCCTAGGCATACCATGTAATCTCAGCACTTCCCTAAAGAATAAATTAGCAATATGAGAAGCATCATCAGTTTTGTGGCATGGAATGAAATGTGCCATCTTTGAAAACCTATCCACAACCACAAAAATTGAGTCCTTACCATTCCTACTCCTAGGCAATCCTAGCACAAAGTCCATGGAAATATCAACCTAAGGTTCACTAGGAATAGCTAGTGGTGTGTACAAACCATGAGGTTGTACTTTAGACTTAGCTTGCCTACATGTAATACATCTCTCACAGATCCTCTCAAAATCCTTTTTCATGCGGGCCAAGTAAAAATGCTCCTGTAAAACTCCTAAGGTCTTTACTACCCTAAAGTGTCCCATTAATCCCCCACCATGAGACTCCTTCACTAACAACTCTCTAACAGAACAATTAGGGATGCACGGCTTGTTTTCCCTAAATAGATATCCATCATGCCTATAAAATTTACCACAAGCAAATTTCTCACTACATGCATAACTCTCAACAAAGTCTTGGTCTATCGGATATAATGCTTTAATATGTTCAAAACGAAGTAACTTAGCATCTAAAGTAGAGATTAGCAAGTACCTTCTTGATAGTGCATCAGCAACAACATTTTCCTTACCTTGCTTATAGCGAATGACTTAAGGAAAAGTTTCTATGAACTCCACCCACCTTGCATGACACTTATTCAGTTTGTGCTGGCCCTTCAAGTACTTCAAAGACTCGTAGTCTATATGAATGACGAACTCCTTAAGCCAAAGGTAGTGTTGTCACGTCTTTAAAGCTCTAACCAAGGCATACAACTCCTTATCATAAGTAGGATAATTAAAGTTGCCTCACTTAGCTTCTCGCTAAAGTATGCAATGGGTCTTCCTTTCTGCATAACAACTGCTCCAATACCTAACCCTAAAACATCACACTCAATCTCAAAAGTTTTAGTAAAGTTAGGTAATGCAAGTAATGGAGCATAGGTTAGTTTTTCCTTAAGCAATTGGAATGCCTTCTCTTGTTGCTCTCCCCAACTAAACCCAACGTTCTTCTTGATGACTTCAATGAGTGGTGCAACAATGCTACTAAAGTCCTTCACAAACCTGCAATAAAAACTAGCCAATCCATAGAAACCGCGAACACTGCGAACATTTGTTGGATTTGGCCACTCCTAAATTGCACGAACCTTCTCTTCATCCACCTGTATTCCCTATGCACTCACAACAAAACCAAGAAACACAAGTTTTTTTTGTGCAAAAAGTGAACTTTTTAAGGTTAGCATATAATTGCTCCTTTCAAAGCACATCCAAAACAGCCCTTAAATGAATTACATGGTCATCCAATTTTTTGCTGTAAATAAGGATATCATCAAAATAGACAATCACAAACTTTCCAATGAAGGCCCACAAAACATGGTTCATAAGTCTCATAAAAGTGCTAGGGGCATTAGTTAAGCCAAAGGGCATAACTAACCATTCATATAAACCATATTTCGTTTTAAATGTAGCTTTCCATTCATCACATTCCTTCATTCTAATTTGGTGATATCCACTTTTCAAATCAATTTCGGAAAAGACACTTGACCCATATAACTCATCTAACATGTCATCTAAGCGAAGAATAGGATGTCGATACGTTACCGTGATGTTGTTGATGGCCCTACAATCAACACACATTCTCCATGTCCCATCTTTCTTAGGTACCAAAATTACTGGCACAGCACACGGGCTCATGCTCTCCCTCACGTACCCCTTCTCCATTAAATCATTAACCTGCCTTTAGAGTTCCTTAATCTCCTCCGGATTACTCCTATAAGCTGGTTTGTTTGGAATAGATACCTCGGGTACAAAATAAATCTGGTGTTCAATACCACGAACTGGAGGTAATCCTTTGGGATTTCCTCAGGAAATACATCTGCAAAGTCCTGCAAAAGAAATTTAACAATACTAGGCAAAGTGTCAGGTATCTCGTTAGTACTCAAACAAGTTTCTTTGTAAATCATCAACAGCATAGTCTGTTTCATTACCATTGCTCGCCTCATAATGTTCGCCCTCGCCACATAACTCTCCTTTTGCAAGGCTACACTCTCCTTTTCTCTCACCACCAAAGCCGAACAACTTGGCCTCTCTCATTCTTTCCAGCCTTCCTCTCTTTTACAATTTCTTTTTATTTTTCCCTCTCAATCTGTTTTTCACTCTCTTTATGTTTCCCGAAAGTCTGTTGCAATTACAATTGATCCTCATAAACTTCCTTAGGAGTCATCAGCCTAAGACTATAGCTCTTGCCATTGTGAACAAGTGAGTACTTGTTGGAAAAGCCATCATGCACCACCTTCCTATCAAACTGCCATGGCCTTCCTAACAATATATGACAAGCCTGCATCGGAACCACATCACACTAGACTACATCCTCATACCTCCCAATGTGAAAAGCAACGTTGGCTTGCTTGTTCACCTTAGTTTCACTACCATCATTTAGCCACTGCAACTTGCGTGGAATGAGGTTTTTAGTGGTTTTAAGCCTTAATCTCTCCACAAGAAAGGTACTCACTACATTGGTGCAGCTACCCCCATCAACAATCAGGCTACACAACTGATCATCAACTAGGCATCTAGTATGGAAAATATTTTGTCTTTGCACCTTAGCCTCTTCTTTCATCTGTGCATTTAAGGCACGTTTCACAACAGCTACTAGTTTACCTGTCATAGGTTCCCCATTGCTAATATCCTCCAATGGTGGCATATCCTCATCTCCACTATCATCTTTAGTCTCATACTCGCCATCATCGCGCAAAATCATCACGCGTCTATTTGGACATTGACTAGCAATGCGACCCCGCCTTGGCATTTAAAAGCATTTATATCTTGATTTCACGAATTCAAAAAATCATATTTACCTTGATTTGTCGAGTTGGTCACTTATTGCTTCTGCTCAAACTTTGACTTAGTGACTGGTTGCTTCTCCTTTCTCTTCTAGAAATTGGATTTGTAATTGGATGAACCTGTATTAGAAGTAAATTTTGTAGTCCTACTACCCTTCCTCTTGAGTTGGTTCTCAATTTTAATGGCTATGTGTACCATATCATCCAACTCAACATAGTGCTGCGGTTCTACTACATTCTGAATGTCCCTATTCAACCCAGCTAAAAATCTTGCCATCATGGCCTCACAATCCTCCTCCACATTCGCCCTAATCATTGCTACCTCCATCTTCTTGTGGTACTCCTCTACACTCCCATTACCCTACTTAAGATTTTGCAACCTATTATACAACTCCCTATAGAAATAGGAGAGCACCAACCGCTTCCTCATCACTCTCTTCATCTCCTCCCACGTATCTATTGGTGGCTTCCTATTCGTTCTTCTATTCAGCAACAATTGATCCCACCAAACTATAGCATAGTCTAAAAACTCAATAGCTGCCAATTTTACTTCTTAGCTTCAGAATAATTATGGCAATCGAACACCAACTCCACCTTCTTCTCCTACTAAAGATAGGCTTTAAGATCATTCTTTCCTTGAAAAGAAGGGATCTTCATCTATATGTTTCCCAGGTAGTCATCCTCCTGGTTCCTATCTCCTCTATATCTACCTCCATATTGCCTATTGCTATCCACAGAACCCCTCTCATACTCCTCCTCAGATCCCATACCTTCATAGTCCTCCTCTTGTAACCACACTCCTCTCCTGAGAAGCCTCTCTCTCCTTTGTGCTGGTGGAGCACTCCTAGACTGCTCTAAACCTTTCTCTACCCTTTCATTAAGCTCCTCTATTCCTTCCCTAAATATCTTTCTCATCTCGGTTGTTAACGCCTCCAGAATCAATATGGTGTCTGCTCCCCTTTTCTCACCTACAGGTGTATCCTGCTGAGACATATTTTCTCACCTACAAGAAATGACGTTAGTAATAAAAGAATCCTCACAGATCTCTCCCTTATGTGTTCTCTCTCTTCGGATGACTCTCTCCTCACTCGTGTACTCTTACACTCAATATATTGTTCCTTACTCGACTTCCTCTTTTAGTTCTTTAGGGACTAATTTGAACAATTTTAGGATCTATCCACATAATTCAACCTAGACTTATTAAGAGATTATGAACAAGTGAGAATTAGGTCAAACTATATTGATGGAGTTTCTAAAACGATTGACGAAGCAAACTTTTGTTGGTCTCCCAAATCAATTGGCCAACCTCGTAACAACTCTCTTAAGAACTCAAACAATTGATTTTCGATTTTGATTTTTTTTTTGTACTAATTTTTTTTATTACAATAACGAGCTAATAATAACAAGTCTATGAACAATCAAGATCTAATATAATCTTAAAGAACAGAACTTTCCAAACCCTAAAAATTGAAACTTTAATTAAGAAACAGGATAGGCAGACCTTAACAAACCTAGGCTTTGATACCAAACTGATACGAACTTCACCAATTGGATGACGAAACCCGATACCAATAGTATTGATACAAATCCCAAAACCGTCTGTATTGGTATGGCAATCTCGTCCCATTGCCTATATAGAGCGAGAACCTTGGTATAGATGAAAGACACCCTAATCAAATATGGAGATTTCGATTGATAAGCCAAAGTATGAACGCCACGGACAAATCCAATAAGTTCAAAGAAGTTCTATCAAGAACCCAAGAGAACATCTCTAATTTCATTCAATGATGTAATAATTTGTTCACACAACTAAAGAAGTTTTTATAACAAGCAAAGGAAACCCTAAAGACACAATAATAAATGGTTTGTAATAAAACATAAGCTGGTGGCCTATTTATAAAGCTGGCGACCATTTCAATTCGGAAAAAAATGCAAAGTGAACAAATGTCTACACCGGCATTTAGGTTGGCGGCTTTCCCACATATGCTGGTGGTGTTGATTACCCCAGCATAGGCCATCAGATGTCTTCGTTTTCAACGCTGGCTTCCATCACATATAGGCTGGCGGTGCTCCAAGATAGGTGATGGAGATTTTCCAAGCCAATCGTAGTTTAAATTTTTAAAATCCTTTCTTAAACTTCTACGAAAGACAATAGGCAGTGAACCTAATCAACTCGTAGTATAGTGTTTAGATCGGAGTCGTCCACGAGGAAGGAATAAGTACTAGTAATCACTATATTTCTACTATTTAGCCAGATGAACAATGATCAATTGATTGATTAAAATCTCTCACTAAGAAGCTAAAAGAATTAATTCGAATTTAGAATCACAAGTACTTAGAATTCAAGCAAGATTTCAAAAATCAATTACTTAAACGATCTAGATCGTTTCTTCATTTAATTTCATCATTGTGAATCATTGAACATTAAAGATTAAACTAATTGAGTTCTTATACCATTGAGTTCCTTATACAAATTGACAGTCCTCTCAGATTTATCAATTTTTCTAACCTTAGATTGATTAATTAGGATCTCTCCTTAACTAATTACAAACTAAGATCGCATGAAGAATATGAACTCAAGAAAAACAGAGAACATACGGAAGATTTTTGCAACCTATCTCTAGGATCACAATCAAATCTCATCAAATTGCATAGATCTATTCATGAAAGTGATTTCTCAATCAACTTAAATGAAAACAGAAATAAACTTGTAATTCGGATTTACAAATTCAAGAAAATGATGAAGAACATGCAATTTGATTATAAGAACATCAACAACAGATTATTAAGATCAAATCCTCAACACATGATGAAATTAAAATCCGAACATGACCTAGATCTACGAACTACTCCTCCATCGAGATAAAAGAAAACAATTGAAATTCAATAGAAGAGTATGAATTCATGAATACAACCCTTAAGAATGAAGCTCAGCTAATGGAATTGGATCTAGATCTTCAAATCTGGAATAAACCTTCACTTGAATTCTTCAATACTTGTTTTCCTCTAATGCTCTCCAAAAGTCTCCAGAAAATTACCAAAAAGAAAAAGAAATGACAAGAAAACAAAATATCTCTTACGTCTGTAACTAACTTCTCTCTCTAAAAAAAAGTATTTATATGACGCCAAAAATGAAACAGGGACCCAAACGGCCTGTGGAGAAGGCTGTTGCGCGTTTTAAAATGAATCCTGGTTGCAAACACCCTCCAAAACACCCCTGTGGTACGAGCTGTAGCGCATACTGATGTTGAATGAATCATCCTGGTCCAAAACAGCCTTCAAAACAGGGTGTATTGAGGGATGTTGTGCCTTCTAATTTCTTCAAAACAACACTATTTGGCTTCATTTTTGTCGCATTTGTCTTGTTTCTTCATGAGGAGATCAAATTTACCTGAGATTAACAAATTAAACAACTAAGAGCCATTTCTAAATGATTTTTGCTTAGAATATCAACTAAATGAGCTCAAAAGCATCTTAGAAATAAGGGTGTTATATCACTTATCAATAGGCTGGCGGCTTACTTGCCAGCTTTGGTCCATTCCGCTTGAAACTTGTCTTGATTCACTCCCGATCTAGCTTTGATGATATTGATTAGTTTAGGCTCATCCCGGATGGTGCGAACATGCGACTCCTCTTCTTGGACCTTCTGAATCAACTCATTGAGTGCTTCTTTGAAGCGCTTAGCCCGAGTTCTTAAAGCTGGTCTAGGTGGCATCACAAATGGGTCTACTCTTGATCTATGAGCCATATTTCCATCAATAGGGAATGGATAAAAGTAAAGAGGATAAAAAGAAACAATAGAAGTACACCACATGGAACTTCCAATTTGCAAGAAAAGCTAACTCTTAATGAGAATAATAACCTTTTAAGAGCCAATGAAATTTGAAAGGAGATAAAAATAATGGTATTTCCAAGACAAGATCTTCTAAGATGACTACTTCATCAAATAGAACTACCGATACTGGAAAAACCATCATGAGTAACCACCATTCTAAAAGCATGGAAGAAATATCCAAAGACGCCTCTAATGATCAGAACCAACCATAAGATGAAAGCGGTAATCCAAACGTCTTTTTGGCTTTCTCATCCACAGAGAAACACTCATTAGAAGAATATATACCTCGATTAAAGATACTTATTTCTATATAAAAAAAAACTAAGCTCGAAGACATGGTTTACAACGTAAGACTCCTATTTGCAGTGAGACTATTTCATCAACGATCGGTAATACGAGCAAACACACCCAGATCAATAACATGGAAAATACATTTAGAAGGATTCTTACATAGTGTGCCAGTGGAAGTCATCTAAGCAACGCCATTATTGAACCCCATCCTAATGAACTATCAATTTCAAATGATATGGTACCAAGACACATTCCCCATAGGGGGGAGAAAATATAATTCAATAACACTATCATCTGAATGACACCAAGAGGGACTGCTACATGTCATCCAAGTAACCACAACAATAATTTTACACCCACTCGAGTTGTCGGTCATCCCAGTTGTTCTACTAATGAACACGGGTGAAGATAACACCACGGATCTTCAGCCCAATGGAGAAAACCGCCATGATGGTTGTGACAAACCATAGGCCACGATGGTTCAGGATCGAAGCCATGCACTTCAAATGTCCAACCGATGACAAAGATGGTTGGTGTGCACACTAATATCAACCTATGATAACATGATGATAGGACGACAACCAAGTGCAGTGGCGGAAATGCCTTTTAAGATTTTAATGTGGAATACTTAAGGTGCAAATGCACCAAGTAGAAGAAGGGAACTAGAAGAACTAAAGAGAATTCATGGCCTCCATCTAATGGTCCTCCTAGAGACTAGATTCCATAAGGGTGCTGCAAATGGCCTCTAGCACATCCTAAGCTGTAGAGTCAATGGGTTTAAGTGGGGGGTATTATTAGGATGTGGAACGAAGAAGTCGCTTTGAGATCCACTTGAATGTATAGGTCAATTCATATTCTCATTCTCTTTATATATCTCTTAAATATGCTAGTACCTTGTTAACTAAAAGAAGGGTATAATAGGATAATCTACAATCTTTCTCAAACAGGGTTGATAGCCTTAAGGTTGTAATAAGCGATTTTAATGAAAGTCTGGAGTAATAACAAAAAGTAGGGGAGGGGAAGTTCTAGTTAACCAGTATAGAGCAAACCTATATCAACAATGCATGAATGATTGTCACCTGCTTGCCGTAAGGTTTATAGGAACAAACTTTACATGGTTGAATAAAAGCAAAGACTTATCAACACTGATTAAGAGGAGACTTGACTGAGCCTAAGTAAATAGGAATTGGCTAGATATATTCCCAAAAACAACATTGTATCACTTGATGAAGAGCCAATCAGATCATAAGCTTATCCTACTTAATACACGTCCAAAAGTAGGAAGCACGATTCTCAAACTCGAGTTTCTACCTAGAATCGTCAATGGGTTTGTAGAATCAGAATGTAGAATTAAAACATAGAATCGTAAGATTCTATAACTAATGTAAATTTGCATGCAAAAATCATAGATTTACCTACTATACTAATAAAACTTTAAATAAATTATGCAAATAAAGAATTTAGTATTAAATTAGTTACATACGACCAAAATTTAAGCTTTATCAATCTTAAATCACATGCTCTTATTAATGTATTTATGCAATTCTAATAATTAAAATAATTGTTTTTATTTAATAGTGATTCACAATCTACTATTATTAAGATGTATTGCAAATCATTTAAATTATCATATGTAAGTAGCTGGTTTTGTGCAATAATGAACACTTTCATGTTCACTATATATTTGTGCAAAAATAATTGCATTTATGATAAATAAATTACATGTGGAAAATTATTAAAGATGGGAAAAAATATAGCACTATATATATTTGTTTAATTTTTATTCAAATTATTCAAAATATATCAAAGTATATAACCTGAAAGAAAATAATTTTCTAAAAAATAGAGAAAGAAAGAAAAAATAAAGGAAAACAAAGATTAAGAAAATAAAATTCAATTATATTAAGATAAACATCAAGAACCAACCCTAAAAACCCTAAATTAAGCATATTAAATTGATCGCATTTTTAAAATTCAATAGGAAAAAAATGTGTAAAATTACAACTTTATGGTTCTACACTAATTCTATACCGATTCTATACTAATTTTCCTTATGATTCTACTATCGATTCTACCAATTCTACTATGTAAATCATGAGTCTATACGAGTTTACTCAAAAATGATTTTGGATGCAAGTTAAATCGAAATCCCATCATTAACTCCTAAACTCGTAGGAACATATGAGTTGATCGCAAGTTTGACAACCATGGTAGGTAGGCAAAAAAAATAAGTCAAGACCTTTTAGATTCCAAGAAATATGGACTAAACACCCTCTTTTTAAAGGTTTCATGGAAAGTAACTAACCCCTTAAGGTACCTTTGAATCTTGCACAACTTGACTTATTCAAGAAAAATTACGATGGTAGAACAAAAATGACTTTAGTTTAATATCATAGATGAAGCAAAGACTAGAGAGAGGATTGATGAACTAGAGAAATAGATGGTATATTAGCCTGCATGTGATACTATTAACCAACTAAACTTTGCCCATGAAGAATTATGTAAGACACATGAAGATGAAGAAATCTCCTTGGCACATAAAGCAAGATCAAAATGGGTTGTTAAAGGGGATGAAAACATGCGTTTCTTCTATTCAACAACAATGGAAAGATGAAACAAATCCAGAATCTTATATATAGAGACGAAATGGGGCAGGGTATTACAAATTAGAACGAGATAGAGAAAATGACCATATCGTATTACTCGAGATCTTTGCCTCTGACAAATCTAAAGCCTTTTTAGATAATCCTTCAAGGATCTTACTGGCCTGCGGATAGAGGATGCAGTAAAGGATAATCTGTCTACCATCTCTGATAATAGGAAGTAATAAATGCCTTAAATTGTATTGGCTCACACAAATCCCCAGGCATTAACAACCTTCATGCAGGCTTTTATAACGGGGCTTTTATAAGAAGTATCGAGAGATAGTCGGAGATTTTATAGTGAAGACTGTGTAGAACTGTTTTGCAACTAGCTCAATACTCGAAGACTTGAATAAAATTCTTCTTGCTCTCATTCCAAAGAAAGTGGGGAGCTAAAAGCTTGAAAGAATATTAGCCCATCAGCTTGTGCACTGAAAACGTGAAAATGCACAGGAAAATACTCAAAATAGGGGTGAATTGAGTATCTGTCCTAAAAAACTCAAACAAATTAAATTTTATGCAACATATCAAATTGTACTTTAATAGTAGTAGATAACATCAACAAATTATAATATGAAATATAAAAGAGATAAGAATAGAAAATTTGAGTCCAAATTTAACGTAGAGTTTTGCCCACTTTTTATTCTCCATGATAATCAATTATCTCCAATCGAGGACTTTACACACTTTATTAATCACCATAACAACACACACTCAAGCTTAGCAGCACACCACTTTACAACACTTAGGCAATAAAATATTTCATTTCTTTCTCTAGATGCTTTCTGTTAGATAGCAGATACAAAAACAAAGCACTTGAATGATTTTCCTTTTTTTTTTCAATTTTTACAAAGTAATGAACAGGAGAACAAAAAATTCTTGATTTTTTTTTTTGCAAATGAAAGCTCTTTCAACATATTCTGAATCTCCAAAGGAAGGCGTATTTATAGTCTTCAAATATTTAAATATTCGTTGAGATAACGTCTTAAAATCTCCAAGCATTAAATGCGCGTAATGGCCCTTTTGTTCTTCACATCAACTTATGTATTTAAATTATCACGCTTAAAAACTTGTCGTGCCTTAGTTTTGACCCTCGACCAAGTTCATGATCATGTAAACTTCAACAACCTTGGATTCAAACTTGTCACACCCTAATGCTTGTTAAGTCTTAGACTGTTGCGCCTAGTTTTGACCCTTGACTAAAGCTGTGTATCTTTGAACTTGTCGAGCTCTAGACTTGAGCCTGTTACGCCTTAGAGAGTGGACTCGTCGAGCTCTCAACATGACCTACGACTAAAGCCGTGCATCAAGAACTTGTCCCTGCTAAAAAATGCGCAATCTCTAGAGAACAACACAAAAACACATAACGCGCGCACACACACACATATATATTCTAGCATGTTATTCATCATATTGCTAGACTAATTAACTGTAGTTTAACACAACTGAATAGTTAATTATACAACTAATTGTCTCATCAAAATCCACTTTGCATATATAAGTTCAACATGCACCACTATGTACAAGATATAGAGAAAATCCTTATGTAATAGATTACAACCTTTCTTGGATGAACTTATCAGCCCCGCCCAATCAAGCTTCATTCCTAGAAGATGTGTAGTAAACAATGTGGTGTTTACGCAAGAGATTCTTCATAAACATCCATTGAAAAAGGGGGAAAGGATGGCTAATAATGAAACATAATTTAGAAAAAGCATATGATCGTATAGAATGGGATTTCATTCAAAACCAATGGAGGCCTTAAACTTGTCGAAGACTTGGAAGCCTTAATGTCTTCGTGTCTCTCTAACTCTTCTTACTCAGTCATCATCAATGGAGATATCCAATACTTTTGATAGTTTACGTGGTGTCAAACAAAGATATCCCATGTCACCATATCTCTTTATCTTGGGAATGAAGATGTTAAGTAGATGGATTCAAGTGGCGGTAGACAAAAAGTGATGGAAACCCATTAAAGTAAGGGGAATTGATGAAGCCTTTTCACATATTTTCTTTGCGGATAACCTCATTCTAATGGAGAAGCTACACTGGAAAATGCCAACTATTGCTAGACTTTTAAGCTTATTTGGCCACTTATCAGGACATAAAAATCCAGACTAAAGTTCTCGGCTAATGTGAGTCAAGAAGTTTAGCAAAAATATTAGCCAAGTGGTGAAGATCAAAATAACTAATAAGATGGGGACCCATTTGTTCTTTGACTCGGGGAAATTTAGGAACATCGGTAAGGAATCCTTGGATAATATATTAGAGAAATTAGGAGAAAGTTAGTGGGCTAGAAAGAAAAATTCCTATCCATGGGTGGTAGACACTTGCTCATAAAGTCTACCTTAGAAGGAATTCATGGGTCTTACATGCAAACAATTGCACTACCAGCCATACCATTGTGCCATAAAGAATCAATCGCAACTTTTTTCAGGGAAGTAGAGAACAGAAGAAAATCCACGAATTAAATCGAAATGAAGTAATTGAATCGAAAGAGGAATAAAAATATGGGATCTCAAGTTAAGAACAAAGCATGCATGGAAAAACTGAGCTAAAAAATGAAGACAAAAGAACCCATATGGACTAAACCGATAAAAATAATGATGAATAGAATCAGCATGAGAAAAAACATATTGGAACCAAAAAAAAAAAAAACAAATTACACAAATGTCGAAATGAATTGAATGATCTTGCAATTGTGGACCAAGGAATGGCAAATCTTTTATTTTCTAGACAACAAATTGGCCACACCATGAGAGCCAAAATCCTTCATTCATGGCCCATTAACAATGAACATAAAGAATGTAACTCTGGTAGAAGTGTCGCAAAGTATTAATAGTTGCAATGAATCCAAGATTAGATACCCATTGATGACCATATTGCATACAGACTTAAGTCGATTCTACTAAATGAAGGAGATGAAGCAGATGTGTGGGCCTGAAATGAAGGGATAGGAGGTGAGTATTCAGTGAAATCTACATATTCTAAATCATGCAAGGAAAAGCTGTAAGGATAGAAACGGGGTAAATGTAGACGGATATGAAAATTGCAAACATACACAAATATCACATTCTTCTTTATAAATGCTAGAAACAATGTATCTAGACAAGAGACAATCTACTTCAAAGAGGGATGATTGTGAATCCTATATGCCTGCTTTAGAACGAAGAAGAGAAAAATGCTCAGCACCTGTTCAAGAAATGTAGTTGATCATGCAACAAAATGACAGCAGTTAAACCAATCACCTGATTTTTTTAGAACCTATAACCTCCCTTTTAAGACATGGATAGAACATAATGCTAAACCAAAAAAGAAAAGATATAGAACAAGTGAACCACCATGGCAAACTCCTTTTTGCTTCGTAATGTGGAATATACAGAAAGAATGAAACATTAGGACATTTAACAACAGGAATTGCCATCAAAACTAGATGCATGTAGTATGAAGCGCAACATAGGAATTCTGGGCAAACACCTACATGGTTTAAACCACAAACACACAAGATAGTTGGCTAAATTTATAGCAACCACCTAGCTAGGAATGACTGAAACTTAATATTAATGAAGCTTTCAACGTGGACAAACAGTGGACAGCAATTGGTGGATGTTTGAGTGATAGTAATGGAAATTCATGCGAGCTTCCTCTTAAAGCTGAAATCTGGAGCATATATTATAGTCTTAACAATATATCTTCTACTTTTATAAGTAAAATCATTATTGAGATGGACTCAATGGAAGTAGTAAGGTGGTTAACAGTAAATGATATCAACACTAAATTCCTTCCAAACTTTTTTTATCCTGCAGACAAAAGATCTAGATGAAACACTCAATTCCGTTGTCGTAGACGCCCAAGGATAACAACAGCCTAGCTCATGATCTTGCTTATTATAGATTCATAACATCTAAAGACTTTTGCAGCTTTATTTTTTGTAGGGGAACTTATGTCGACCTCTAACTTATTAAAGTACATCCTTTTACTCAATGATGTTTCTTTTTTTGAATCCAAACTCTACAACTGTTCTTTTGTTAGACTAAGATAGTTCTGGTCAAGAAACTTTATGTAAGTTGTTTCTTTTCCTAGGAATGAAATTTCACCGGTCCATCGAAGAAATATGAAATTTGTGAGTATACAAAAATTCAATTTAATACCTAAATTTAAAGTGGTAAATTTAATATCCAATCAAACTTTTGTGGCTATTTTTACCATCTCCTTAACATCATTTACTATATTTGCTTATTTAGAAGAGAATGCAATATGCATTGAATTTTTACTACTTCTCTTAATATTGTTTAACGCTAAGAGATTGCTTCTTTTAAGTCAAGAAAAAGAGCAAATAGTGTTAGAGAGATATAAAAAAATAGTCACAAAATGTTTAATTGGATATGAATAGACATTTTTAAAGTTTAGGTTTCAAATTGAATCTCAGTGCAAAGTGCAAGGAAATTCTATGGTCCCATCATTAATTTTGATGATACCGGTTCGTCATTATGCAATGATTCACATCATACACAACCGTGATCAAACCATTAAAATAGTTAATATTCAAATTACTAAATTTATTTTAACAATTAGATGGTTGACTGACGGGACCGTAGAAGCTCTCAAAGTTTAGGTATTAAATCTGAAAACTTCCCTTTATATTTTTACTTGAGTTCTTAAATTTATTTTCCTTTATTTAAGTTCTTAACATTTCGAATTCTTACAAAATAGGATTTCCACTAAATTTGTTAAGTTATTAAGTGTGTACAAGACACATATTAACTTCAAATTGGTGCAAAATAAATAATTTAAAAAAACTACAATAATTAATGTAATATACAAATAAATAAATCATAGTAAATGGTAGTAATGTAATATAATGTTGTTTAAGAGGGTATTTTTGTCATTTAACAGACGAAATTGGACTCGAAGAAGTTGTTCGTGAAGAACAAGAAGAGGAGGATTTCGGCTGTCTATAACCACCAACTTTGGTGTGCAAGGCTGTTAGCTTTGAATGAATCACCGTCGGCTTTATGCAAGCTTTAGAGTTTTGGAAGATTTCAATCAAATTTGTAAAAGATGGCAGCGTATAGAGGAAAGCTGTCTAAAGGCTGCTAGCTTAGGAGTCAAGGCTGCCAGCATAGCAAGGAAGGCTGCGACGTACAACTGGCTTACAATGTAAAGTTTCATCCATTCGTGTTAAGCCACCCTTAAGTCGCCAGCTTTGATTCCAGCCTATATTTCTACGAAAGATATGTCTTTTCTTTTGTGCTAGGGTTTCCTAATTCGTATATATATATAGCCCTAGGTCTTCTTCTTCTTCACATCTCTCCTAAGGCAATTCTAGGTAAGAATTTCATTTCAAATCTCTTTTGGGTTAAGTTTTAGTTATATCTTGTTTTCTAAATGTTGTGTTCAATAGTTTTTTTGAGGAATCAAATGATTGGAGACAAAACCTTAAGTGTTCCCAAAGTTGTGAGTTCTTAGCAATCAAGGAAATTGAAAATCTCATCCTAAATAAGGTATAAATCTATCTTGTTCTTGTGGTACTAAAGAAATAGTCTTTTTTGATTTGTTATATATATATATATATATATATATATTCTATAGTTTTGGTGGATTGTGCAGAAAACCCTAAGTTCTTTTGGAGAAGTTCTCTTTCTGTGATTAAGGAGAAGGTATGATCTAGGGTAGATGTTGTTTCTTTAGGATTAGGGTTTGGTTTATCTCGAGACTTGATTCTGTATATGGTTGTGTTGAGATAGTTTTGTTTATGTGATAAGGGTTTTGTTGATATTAGAGTATTGTTCTTGAAAGTTGATCCAAGTACGACCTTACCATGCTTGTTCTTTATGCTTTTAGGATTAGAATAATAAATTGACCTAATATTTGGTATGTGATTGGAAGTGTGTTGCTTGTGTTTAGCTTTGGTTAGTAAAGACCACGCAGAGTGTAATACTAACGAGGTACCCTAATGATCCTTTTGTGTCGCTATCCCTAGTGGAGTTACACTTTGAGATGATTCTGATAGTTTAGGAGTAGTGCGAGTACGGTACCCGGGTGTGTGGGAGATTCCCAACACCATATATGTATCATTACTTATTTTCCTATATTGGTTGTTTTTAGAGAGTCATGAGATACTTCAAGCTTGGGACTAAGCTGCAGAAAGGTCTGAGCTGTGTTATTTGCTTGGCTAAATTAAAGATAACAAATTGTGATTGTTGCATTAGTTTTAAGTTGTATGTGATATTGCTTAATGATTGATCATGTGCATGTGTTTTCAGTTTGGCGTACTAGGCATGTTCGCTCACCCTATTATCTTTTTTAGGAATAGATGAAGATCAAATAGTTTATGATTTGTCTGGATTCGATGTATATGTGAACTACGGGGAGGACGTTAGCAGACCTGATTATCCTGCAGATCTTTAGATTGTTTTTGGATAGCTGTTAGTAGATTTAAAACTATGGGGAGTTGTTTTGAGTTTATAAGATTTTTTGTAAAAGATTTTTATTTGAGTTTAGTTGCGGTAGGTTGGCTTTGGTTTATGCCAACTAGTTAATTATAAAAATTGTTTTAGTTTGATGACATTTATTTTTAAAGTACTCCTATTTTGAGAGTTTTGAAGAGATATAAATATATATTATTATTATATATTATTATTGGTGGTTTAGAATTTTTATAGCCTTAGCATGTTCTTTCTAAGTGAAAACACGTGGAAAGTTGCAATGCCTTGAGATTAGGACGTTACAATGAATATATTTATTTTTTACATAATATAATAAAAATAAAATTTATTTATTCAATAATATTAAAATAAAATAATATAAAATATAATTAAAAGCATGAAAAGAGGTTTGAAAACTTGTGTGCCCTAATCATTATTGCTTACTACTCCAAAGCAAAATAAAAGCTAATGCATATTTAAATTGGATAGAAAATTTAACATATTTAATGAAGGTATTATCTTTGCAACATTTTAAAAAAATACTGATGACTCAATTATAAAAAATAAAAGGTCGAGACTAAAATAAAATAAAAAAAGAACAAATGAAAGCTAATGACTAAAAATATATTTTAAAAATTTAAAAAATTATTGGGCCTAATAAAATAAAGGCCATGAAGTATGAGTCAACTAATTTTCTTCTTGATACATTCAAATTAAACTATTAACATTTATAGCTTGTAAATATTTATTATTAGTAAGTATTTATTTAAGACATCTTCATATATTATTATATGTGTTCCATCATTAAAATATTAAAGTAAATCCACTAAGAAAATCCCAATATTGTAGGACTTTTATGGGTAAGTGGTAATTCCATATCAACAAAATACTAGTAGTATAGCATCTTTATAATATTATAAGATCTTTATTTGGTAAAGGTCCACTAAATGTGTTTAATGAAAGCACATTTATATAACTATATAAATAGGGCATTCAATCTTATATTATATATATATATATATATTGTGGTAACTACAAATACATTTAAACAGGCAATAAAGTTCACACATTAAGTCCTAAAAGGTTTGCTTGCAAAAAAAAAAAAAAAAAATTACAAGCTGCTAAATCCTTCACTAAAGACGAAAAGAGATTTAAAGCCATCAATAGAGATGGAATCAAACTATAAGAGGTCCCTCTAGTTGATGCTTTTAAACCATGCAAGTTTAATGGTAGACAATTAGTGCAAACATCATTAATGGTTAACTACCTAATTGCTTCAAAAGAATCATATTCAATAATAATCTTCAGTAACGGCCTTAAAGAAATGACTAATAGCCTAGTAAATACTCCATATCTTCATTTAAATGGGGTGAGGAAGCGTTTATTCTTTGATAAAATAAACCTAGACAACATCCTTCTGAATCTTTCATACATCTACCAACTACACCAAGAATCATCTACTCTACATGCTGCATCTATATTAATTTTCAACTCATCATTGTTCGGGCTTTTCCAATTACAATCCATATTTCTATAGAGTCGCTGGCCTTTTGAAGTTTCATTGTAGCTCCCAAATTCCCTAGTTGCTAATTGCACATAATGTTCCTAATTTAGATTCGTGCCAGACTCTTGAAAACACTTATTTGTTTCATTCTTTCTATATACTTCATAGAGCAAAATAGAACATTGATTGCCATGATGGGTCTTTGCTCCATCTCTTACCGGGGGTTGGTGCTGCATTCAATCTCTTAACTATCACCATTTAGTCTTTGTATCACTGTATTGTGTGTAATAAGATTAAGAAACACAAAACCCTTGTTTCATTGTCAACAAAAAGCAAATAGATATTGTCCGATGACATCAAAATCATTCAAAAAATCAAAGGGCAATAACATTCTTTTATATTCCCATTTGATATTTAATTTCATGGTTATGTGACTAATGTGGGTTTCCCCGTCACTTTTGCTAACATAGCTTACAAAAGTTGAATAATGTATGAAATTGATATAATGTGGTGCATCACCACATGATAATTGAGTGGTGGTGGAGAAATTTTATCGCTCCCTTATGTACTAACTTGTAATAAAGCATAAATGTAATTGTATTCCCTTAATGTTTCTCTTGTATTTCCTAACAGGCTAAAGATGTTTTCATGAATTTTGATATGATAGCTTAAAAAATGTGAAAAGTATAATAAGGGGAAAAAGGAGAAGGTCATACATCTTTGCCTATTTTTTAACTGGAGTGTTTCACAATTTAAGACTATATCCAACTTTTCCACTTTTTACTATTTTTTTAATTGAATCTTTCATCCTTTAAATCATTTATTTTAGTCTCCGCATTTTTTAAAAGACCAAAAATAAGGTCCCTCTATCATGTCCATTAAACAAAATTAACAATAAAAATTTTAAATGAAATCGCTAATAGCATATAGAAGGATTTTTTTCAAGTGCTTCAAAAAGGGGAAAGACTCAAACAAGTAAATTAATATATAAACTATTCAAATTGAAAAATAGCAAAGGTTAAAAGACTTAAATAGAGAAGTCCAAAAGGAGAATGACTTGTAAGTTAGAAAACTATTTAGTTTTCATATTTTATTTTGAAAGAATTTTACTTATTTAAAGTGAAAAAAAAGTATACAAATATAAAAACTACAAAAGTTAGAAAGAAAAAAAAAAAAGCAATTTATCAGAGGTGGGGCAATAGAAAAAATTTGTCAGTCGAAGACAATTTTTTACAGAAGCAACAAACTAAGGAAAGCTTGAAAAAAAAACGAAGGAAAGAAAAAGATTAAAATAAAGAAATAATATGATTTCTAAATAAATTTCACTTATTTGGGAAAAAAATTAAAAAAAGACGAAGAAGACTTCACTTATCCATAGTTGAAATTCAAAAGATGAGAATTGAGAGCTCCTCCCTCTTTGTTTCTTCTCAAATTTAATAAAATAAATATTAAAAAAAAGAGAAAAAGGTCCTTCCTTAACATGCGTTGGCGCCACTCCGCAGCGAAAGAGCGCGCGCGCCTTTTATTTCACTTTTCCACTTTAGCGCCAAACGAAAGTGATTTTCCCCTTTTATTTTATTTTTTTTTTCAAAACAAATTTCTTTTAAAATTTAAAGCTAAAATTATATCCTGCATGTTTAGACTTTTAGTTCATTTATTCTAACAAGAAGGGCATGATAAACAAAAAGTGATATCCCACTTATAGTCACACAGTTATATTATAAGTAACAACTAATATCATATTCTGATCATTTTGATATTATATTATTATCATTTTCAAATAGATGTTTAAGAAATAGATATCAAAAAAAATTGATATTTTTACTTATTAACTGATCAAACAGATATGGTCCAAATATGATACAAATAAATTATAGTTTCAAATCAAATACAATACAATAAAAATCTTACCATCTAAACAACTCTACTCAAAAGTTGCATGACAAATGAACAGTAGACATGCTTGCTGATGCACTCTTGTGAATCGAAAATAAGACATCTTATCTTGTAAACTATAAATCATACTAGGCTTAAGGCATAATAGGGGTGAAAAAAATAAGTGAATAAATAAATCGACAAATTTGCTAACAATAATGCTAACAAAATAGAGAGAGAAATCATGATACGTAAAATAAAATAGAGAAATTCATTAAAATGAGGAGATTACACAGCAGTGCATTGGCTAATAGTTGGAGGCTTATTTAAGATAAAGTGGGGGCAAATGGTTAACTTACCTAACACCATACTAAAATAATGTAAAATACGAAGACATCCTCGTAAAGTTTGGATATTATAATTTAGAGAGACACTTGAATTTAAAAAATCTAATGTTAAATTTGCTATGCTAGAATTATCTAGAATGGAATTGATGAGAATCGAAGAAATGAAATGGATAAAAGAAGAAAATGACGAAATCATTCTATGTTTGGATATATTTACCAAATTGAATGATTATATAATAAAATTTGTCTGGAATATCCTTCATAATAAATATAAGTAATAAATATGTATAGGATAAAAATATAATTAAAATAATAACCATTAAAGAGATAGATAAAATCGCTATTCTACCTTCTAAAGATGGAATTTAGGTAGAATCGAATTCCTTCTAGAAGCTAGAATCATTAATTTTAAAGAATCACAATTCCACAAACGCTTTTAAACATTAAGAAAATGTATAAAAGCCGGAATCATGTTTTCATTTCGATCCATTTATGTATACTAAACGTACCATAATAGTTGTACACTGTTGTAAACTTAACTGTTCCAATATCCCATATTTGAAAAATTACACTTGCACCTCTGGACAGAATTTTAAGTCATATTGCTTTTGTTTAATCGTCATATGACTAGATAAAATAATACGTAGTCACCAGCTCAATTATTTTACTTCTTGGATTTGGGTTTTTTGGAAAAAAAAAGGCAACGTATCATAAAAAATTTAAGTTCATCACATCAATCCAATAAAAATTAAAGAAAATAGAAAAGAAAAAAACCCTCAAGCATCGGTTCAAATAGTAAACTCAAATTCCGTTCTCTTAAATCAAACTAAATTGATAAATTTCACATATCTAATCATTTGTTGTGTTTGTATTGTAATAATTATAAATTATATTATAGAGGGTGTCTTTGTGATTTATTCTTTATTATCTTATCCAATACTAGTGCATTTTATCATATTGATGCAACAAGTTGATTTTCATTTTAAGATCATAGCACACGTATATTTCTTACTGGGGAAAAGAAAAAAATGAGCAAAAGAAGTACGCATCAAATAAAAAGATAATTGTTGGACAAAAAAAAAAAGATAATTGGCATTTTTATGTCTTATTATTTCCGAACCAATTAAAACTGTAGGATTTATGCTATCCGTTAAGAGGTGCAAGTGTTAAATTTTCTTAATTTTGGGAATCTTTGTAATATCTAGAATTCACAAGGGTATAACTATAGTTTATCTATAGATATAAGTTTGAATTTTTTATATTCGGGATGTTTCCACAATATGTAATATTTACGGGGGGGTTTCCATAATTTATTAAGGGGATGTAAATGATGGATTTCTTCCTTTTTTTTTAATATGGGATATATCTATGATATATAAAGTTTAAAGAAAGTGTCTTTGTAATTTATCATATCAAAAAATCTCTTTTAAATATCACATGATTATATATAGGTCTTTTACTTAAACAAAATATTTAAAATCCAAATTGCTAGAGACATGAAAAAACACGTTATATGCCTTAATATAATTGATGTAAGAGACTGGATAATTTGTTTGAACATGATATGATTGTATGGGATGAATATTTGTCGAACCAAACTTGTTGCCTCAGTAAGTAAAAATATGTCATTTGTTATTAATTTGACTTTACTTATTTTATATATTTTTAATTAATAATCAATGGCACGTGCAATGTTTTTACTCTTAAGACATTAATATGATAGCAAGTGTTGTGCTACAAATTTTTGTCCAATTATATGATGTGAGTATAACTTTTATTTTCCTTATATTTTAGCACCAACCCTATAAAAAAATTACTTAATACATAAATCACATTATTGTAATTGTCAAAATGGCAACACAAGATTGCATCATGCAATTTTGGTTTAACAAAGTGGAACGTTTCACCATGTGTAGAAATTGCATGTAATATTTGCAACATTCAGTGAAAAGGGCAAATTGCATCTTATTATACACGGGGTTTTATATATTTTAGTAATTGTCGTCATGTAACTAATATTTGTGTAAATGGTTTTCTAATAGATCGGTAAACGATAATTTTTCATAATGTGTATACTACATACATATTTAAATTATTTATAATTAGTGGATCATACACCCCTTACGAGAGTGTTAAAAAACATGTAAAATTAAATTAGATAGAAAAACAAAAACTTGATAAAATGGGTTAATTAGAAGTTGATGGAAGAAAAGGAATGATCATGATAAAGTGAATGCTCGTGCCAGTTATATGACCTGAAGTTTCCTTAAATTTAAAATAAAAAAAAAGAAAGAAAGTCATACTTTGTTATATTAAAAAAATGCCTCTAATTAAATTAGTAGAAATCTGAAATAAGATGTTGTAAAAATGAAGAAAAATATTTTTGTAAACTATATATGGTAAAGAAAACTTTTGAAATAACGGTTGTTTTTAACTTTCTCAAAAAATGACTATTGAAAACCTTACTGATTTTGTCATGCTTTTATCACATTATCCTTATCTAATTTTTAAGCATATTGATAATATTAGATTATTCAACTCTTAAATATTAAGTAACCAGTAGCCACACATCTTATATATATATTATATATATATATATGTATGTATGTATCTCCCCCCTCCCCATCTTTAGATCAATCTTTTCGATGAAAATTTGATATTATTTATAATTTCTACTTTATAAAAAAATTCATATATATCTTAAAATTTAATTATATTATCACATTATATTTTACACAATCGAAAAAATTATATATTGTTTTTCATCTCAAATTTTGACTTTTATCTCAAATATTGATTCTATTGTTAAATTATATTTTAGAATACATACTCAGAGTGCGCATCTACTAGTAGAATATAAATTAAAGCGTGAAGTTGAATGAGAAAATTATCGGTTCAAATATTTTAGAATTAGCAATATATGATTTTATCTTTTTTTTTTTTTTTTTTTTTTTGGTTCGGGGGATGGGTGGGTGGGGGTGGTCCGCGGATGGCTTGTCAATTAAATGCGGTATTGAGTAGTGAAGAGGTCAGCGGAAATTGGTGGGGCCGCTGGATCACGGATTGGTTATGATCTGAAAATTAAAACTTAAAACTTGTAAATTGGTTTGCGAAAAAAAAAAAATTTTTTTGTGGGAGATGGATACTCAAAACCATGTAAATCATAAAAAATTGAGTGAGATATGTTGACTGGAATTGGATCGTTCATTTTTTCATGTTTGGAAATATACTTAGAAGTTGGGATTGGGATTCTTAGAATTGAATATTACGAATTTAAAATGAAAAGCATTGACTCCATTTCATAATACATTAATGAATTTTGCTTTAATTAGCTTTTCATCATGTAAGTATTTATTATTGATATTTCTTATTAAAGGTGTATTTTATAAATCCATTTCTAGTTGTATCTAAACAAATATAAAAATGGATTTATTATTCATTTCATCATCTTATTCCATTTGAATCCATTCCATTCAATGCATTCATGTGTAGCAAAGGGTGACTTTAGTGTGTTAGTGAATGGAAAAAAATAAAAACATTTCTTTAGTATTAGTGGAAATTGCTGGCAAAAAAGAAACGAATAGATAATATAAGTACAATGCAATTGAGCTACAAGCCTACAAGTGAAAAAATAGTTACATACAATAATAAGATAATGTAACATAAGTAATGATTTCATCAATTTGCCTTGTGTCCAAAAAATGAATAACTTGCTTATAAAGGAAAAAGAGGAAAGAAAATTTATTTTTAAGTAAAAAAAAAAGCTCTTTCTTGATTATAATATTATTATCCTATACTGTACAAAAAATGATAAATGTTTATGATTGGGAGTTATCATGTGAAGTTGCCCAATTTACATTCCATGGTGGATGATAATAGCACTGGTCTTATTAGGATAGGGTTGCCACACCATTTTGAATACAACTATCTATTTATTAATTCGTTGTAGATTTATTTATATAAATATTAATTATATAAAAATAGTTATGCAAATACTATTACAAAAATGATTTTGCTTTCTTATGTGTTTGCATGTTCAACATGTAATTTTACCAATATGTGAATATCATATATTTAATATGTAATTTTCCTATATGTAGTGTGATTCTTAAAAATTTATGTAAATCACATATTCTATATCCAATTTCGCAACTAATGTCAAAGAATAAAATTTTGCCTAGCAGATCTTTTTTCCCCTTTTTCATTGTTAAGAACATCTGCAATAATATTCTAAGGCTCATTTCCTAAGATGAAAGTTTGGAACATAACCAATATTAGGTAAGGACCATGCAACTCACCTCCTGAAATGGGTTAGACGTTCACATCATCTTATGAAATGATAGGAAATTGAATTGTAATTCAACAAGAATATAATAAACTATCAGGATTGCAATTATTACAATGTTAACTTTGTGTAAAAAATAAAACAAGTAATTATTATAGTAAAAGGTAAAATATCTATAATATTCCTTTTATTTATTATAAAGAGAGGATAATTGCATTGGTGATGTTTTTAGGATAGAGGTATTTATGAGAGAGTTGGAAAATGAACTATTTATTGACAATTCATGAATATAAGGATATGAATTATTTTTCATCATTTTATGTAATAACAAATCGTTATGAATTGATGTTCCTTTAAGTAAAAGCCATAATAGAAGCTTTACTTATTCGTGTCAAGTAAACGGATTAAAGTTTATAGATTGTAAAAAAAAAGGAAGAAAAAAGAAAGTCTTTTACCTCCGGCTTTTAAGCAACTTAGGGTTCGATTTTGCAGGGCTCGGTATGCACCATAGTTGCCTAGTTTTTCTTTTTGGTTTTCATTTTTATTTTCCTATTTCTAATGTTTGATTTATAATATATATATATATATATTGTCGATATCCAATGTATGATTTAATTTGTTTTTTAATTAACTGCCATGGCATGCAACATCAGCATGGCAACTAATGACCAGTTTACTTAGTGGTAATAAAGAGGGAATGGAACAAGTATTTACAATATACTCTATTACCTTGCTTACTTGAAGAAAATGAATGGGAATATTTATTCGCAATAGTCAATTTATTCTCCACCTATTTCCTCTTCAGTGGGAATAAAAAAAAAAAAGAATAGTGAAACTATTTTACCTCTAATAAAATTATCAATTACCAAAATACCCACATCATAAACAAACATTTTTTTTTTGTAAGTTATGTATACAACAAATAGTATATTTGAAATATAGATTACACATGTCACATGTAACAATTAATTAGATTATGCCATGTCTTTATTTACAAATTACATATAATATTTACATATAACATGTATAGTATAAATAATATATACATTAAACACATCATTGCATGTAATATGTACTTATAGCATAGAGTTATATATTATATGTTGTGTCTATGTGTAACATGTTGTAGGTTATATATACAACACACAATATATGTAACGACCCCAAATGAGGCCCAGTAGAAAACACTAAAAGCAGTCATAGAACATGTGCACCCGTTACATGAGAGCCATCTCATGAGTTAGAGACATGAGACTTGTTTAAACATTTAATTGTTTTAGCAAATCATAGTATACATATACACTTCATAATATGTAAATAACTATGAAACCTAACTTCCCATGGATTGGCAGAACCGTAAAGTGTCAGTACTCCCCACCAAGCGATAAAATAGGTCATTTGTGCCAATTCAAGAAAAAAGAAAACCTACTCGTGACTGTGACATTATATCACCTATATTACTACTTAGCCTTCTAGGCTTTTGCAAAAACTATCTTGGAGTTGAATAGCTATCATTCACACTAATCCTATCACATCTTATTCTTATGAGGTTACTTGCAAAACAGTCTATTGAGGGTATGAGCAAAACCATAACTCAATACCACATCACAAAAAGTTATCAATTATATGCTATGCATGAACAAGTGTATACAATGCAATCATCATATGCTGTCTTTTGATAACTAGCATGGAGGGGTATAACTCCACCCATGCACCCACACCCCCCCCCAACACACACACACACGTAAAAGGGAATTAATAATTCCATTAGTATCCAAGTCATCCAATCATTTTCTCTAATTGTTAATGTTAGTCCCACTTTATAATTAATTGAGGGGAAGGAAGGGGTGTTGAATTGATTATAATAAAAAAACTGAAATTTTAAGCCCTTAAAGTTAAAATCCCCTTTTAATTAAACAATTGAGAACAAGATTAGTAATTAAAACAAAATTAAAAATGCGAGAATTGGTAGGAAAGAAAATCAAGCAGCGATGTATATTGGTTCTGCCTTATACGTCAGTCACTCTTACATCTCCACACTGGGGACCTGTTATCTTTACCAATTGTGTTTCATTATATCAAAATAAATTGAGAGTACAATCGAGTCAACAACTTGGCAAAGTCTCGCTACTGAGTCTCTCTAACTTCTATACTAAGCTAATCACTCAATTACAATGATTACAACTCTCAACCACTTCTCAAAGAAGAAATAAACAATCAACGATGAATAAATATAAAGTTACTTTTTCAATTAAGAACGAAAGAATAACAAGAGAAATAAGATTTTTGCTTTTTGCGTTAAAGAGAGCTTGCTATTGTAGTTGTTAGTTTTACTCGTGCTTCTTTCCCTTCTTTTATATTCTTGTTGAATTGATTTTGAAACCGACGGCTAGAATCTCACAATGTGCGGGATATTTCTTTTGATTTGAATTTGAAAATCTGGATAAGTTTAGTGAGATCTTTTCCTTAATATTATCTTGTTCTTGTCGAGATCTTCTCCTTTGAATTTATCTTATTGTTGCTCAAATATTCTCATTTGAGTTTATCTTTTTATTGCGATTTAAATTAAAAATATGGATAAACTTGATAAACTATCCTTGTAAATATCGCGATCTTCATATGAAATTTAGTTGGATAGAGTTTGTTGTGATATCCCTTAATTGTAAAGGCTTATATTCCTACAACAACCTTATTTTTATCTTGAACAATATCTTCATTTGTAACAGCTTCTCCTTATCTTCCTCAACCGTATTCCCAAAAGAAAATATTGAAGCATTTTGAAAATTTTGTTGAAAAACAACACGTACTAGCAGCAAAAAAGATTTGAAGAAACAATTTGATTTTAAGTAAATTCTTGAGAAAAAACTTGATGTGATGCAATCCTCATGATATAAATCCAAATTTAGTGAAACACATCAAATATATTACCTAAACATACTTGACAAGTGGAGCTAGGTCATGAAAAATGATAAAAATCGAAATTTAAAAAAACTTTATGTGAATCTAGAAAAATTCGTGTTAGGCCTGAAGGTTCTGAAATAACTTTGAGAATAGACCGTGTATTAACCTTGAAGGTTCTAAGACAGGTTATGCCGAATTTATTTTTCTCTCGTTGAAGGTTGTGAAGTAGCTTCTGTCTAACGTGTTGTGCTTCTTTACTAAACATTCTATAATAGGTTCTGATAGGCTTTTAGCTAAACTTCAACTTTTTCTCAATATGAAAAAAGCTTTTGTTTAATCTTTATCTAATCTTTACTTCAAAATGTTTTGAACTAAGTTCTATCATATCATACTTATAAAATTCATTTTACAACTTATGATTTTATTAAGAACATGTACTCTGAATAAACACATTAGTTACTTTAATTTCCTTTTGTTATCATCAAAATAATATTGGAGAACTTAACACGTAAGTTCTAGGATACCTTAAATGTAGCTCTACTTAAGATATCTTAAATGTAGTCTTAAGATGGAATGTCCAAAATAGTTCTCTCAATACCTACAGATACCTTAAATGCAGCCTGAGGTAGGCTCAAGATATCTTAAATGCAGTCCTAAGTTAATTTAGCGTACGTTAAATGCAATCCTAAATCTATAAAACTCACCATAAGACCCACAACAATGGATAGCTTAAGGTTTTGATAATATGCGACTTCCTCAAATCTTTTAGTTTACATTATAAAAACGAGATATTAAAAATACTTATGAAGAGATTTCGATAAAACTTAGATGCAAAAATAATTTTTTTAGTACTCGTGGATACCTTGAATACAATCTGAAGTAGCTTAAATTCCTCTCAATCCATTGTGTGATAGTGATGGCATTGAATGATGCAAGACACCAAGCAATGCATGCTAGGTTTTATTATATCTTGATATTTATTAGTAGCTTGAATGGTGACCAACTATAATATGAATCAAACAATTCATATAAAATGCATATTTTTAATAAGTAGTCAGTATCCATATAACTCATGATCAAGCAAGTAAAATTCCACATCAATAAAAACAAGTTCTTATTATAAGTTCAACACATACTCAATAATAAGTATTTAAATAAATACTCTTATGTTAATGAATCATAAACAAATCAATTTATCCAATATATACTAATATTTTCATGGTGGTCCGTATACTCAATTTGCTAGAGAAATCACTTCATATAATATACTTATACACTTAATAAATATTTGAATATGTTGGTCCTTTTATCAATTTATATTGATTTAGTTATCATATTGAACGTCATTATATTAAAAAAATAACTTTATATTTTATAGAACATACACCAAGGCCAATATATTTGTTCAATATATAATGTAAACTCCTCTTTCCTCATTCTGGTAAAGCTATCATCATGTTTTTACAGCTAATTAAGGAAATGTGTTTGTTTCTTTTATGTTATTTATATTATCATGCTATAGCTTCAAAATGAATCGGGATTTGTGGAACCTTTTACCAGATCGCCGTGCTTGGTAGTGGCGAAAATCTTTGTAATATTATACATATTCTCAAATTCCAATCTAAAGCACATGTTGTATTTATTGAAGCTGGAAGATGCATTTTCGCAAGTCTATTAAGCATAAAAAACACTATAGCTTCTTTATTGTATATATATCATTTTTTATTATATAAAAGATTGATTTTATCCAAACATACACAAACATGGTAATAAATCATTGAAATACCCTACTCACCTTACTCTCATTTAATTAAAATAATCATGTGATTGATTTATTTTCACCTAAAACATGAAATAAATTTTTTTCTATAGTTAATACGTCCAAAATTGTAAATTTATAATAACTTGATATCGTGAAATTTAACATTTAATATTCCTATAAACATGGTTTTCAAGGTGGACAAAACCTTGCCAAGTATATTCTTGTTTTGAAGAGCATTGTTCCATAATCCCAACGTAAATTTCAAAATCACAAGTAGTTAAAAGAGAATTATGAATTTTCAAAGTAGAAAGCTACTTTAGTTTCCATTTTGATCATTGTCAAAAGAAAGAGCGGAGAGAGTTATATATATATGGGTCAATTAACCAAATGTCCCAACGTTTAGGATAAGTTTATTTGAAATCTCTACATTTTTTAGTGGCTTAGAGTCCCAATGTTAGGAAAGTGGGTCATTTTAGGTTCCAACATTTTTTAATGGTTTAAAAAGAGGTCCAACGTTGGAGAAGTGAGTTAATTAAGGTCTCAATTGACACATGTTAACAAGAGAAATTTTAATTAAAACTCGAAAAACCCTTCTTCTAAGGCTTCAATTAACATGTATCAACACGATAAATATTTAATTAAAACTTAAAAGGCACTTTTCCTAATATTGGAACCTTAAATAAACTTATCTTCAAATGTTGGAATCTTCTAGTGCAATCTACCCCATATGTATGTATGTATGTATATATGTATGTATGTATGTATGTATGATTTAAGAAGTCTTGGTCCTGGATGAAATCTAAAAGTAGGGGATAGTAGGGGAGAATGATTGACTAAAAGATGACTAAGACTTAGGAGCCCAGTAGGCTAGAAATGGGAATTTTGGGTTTCTCTTTTTTTAAATAATAACGCATACAATAAATACCTATTTGATAATATTTTTAGACAAAGAAGTTATGCACCTACTATATTAAATAGAATAATATGATATATTTAAAATCTTAAGTTTTTCGGCTTTTATATTGGTTACCTTATAATATAACTTATTCATTAGGAGTTTAAGTTATTGGTGTTTTGATAATTTAAGACATAATCAATAATAAATTTTCCTTAATTTAACTTTTTTATATTTTTATTATTATAAATTTTATGGATTTCACATTATATATGAAATACAGATTATGCAATCACATATATATAACAAAAATTAGATTATCTCATATCCTTTTTTTTTTTAATCAAGGAAGGTAGAAATAGCTTGAGAAAATTAGACAACACAGACTCTAGGAAGAACAATTCCTATAACATCCTATTTAACTATATCTTGCATAAACAAAGGCATTTGAAGAAGAAATTCAACTCCAACACTCGGGTTCATAACATACTTGGCAAGACCATCTATAGCAAAGTTCCCCTCTCGGTAGGAATGAACAACCATAACCTCCTAGTTCTGTTCTAGTAAATTACAGATTGGTGAAAACAAGTTAACAAAGTTAATTAATCTAGTATGTGGGTTGTTTATAATGATAACAACACTTTTATTATCCATTTCCAAAATAAGTTTTCTACATCCGACATTCCACGTTGTTGTTAAACTATGAATTGCACCCCATAACTCATCAATAAAAGCACAATCTCTTCCAATATTGCCTGTAAACTCAGTCAGCCATTGACCCAAAGAATCTTGAGAAGGCCACCTGCGGTAACATTTATGCCATCAGATAGAGACGCACCATTGGTATTCAGTTTGTACCAATCCATAAGAGGGGAAATCCAACCAATCAAGCATTCCAAATACCTCGATCTATTAGTAGTATTGTTAGTGATTTCCTCTTGAGCTCTATGAAACTATTTCATTTTCAACATCGAGATATGGTAAAGAGTACTAATAGTAATATCTTCATTGTGCAAAATAACCTTGTTTCTCCAATCCCACAAAAGCCAATATATATGTACCAAAAATGACAAACCAATAAAAATTGCCAAATTTAACATTACTTTTCAAATTCAACAAGAACCGACTATCAAACGGCTCGCTCGCAAATCCATAATAAGAATCGATAGGAGCCAATTTACTCCACAAACCAACTGCATCGTAACAATTTAGATTATGTTCCAAGTTCATAGGCCTATCTCCACAAATACCACAAAAGTCATTGATGGCGAGGTATCTCCTTTTGCATTCAACATTCGTTAAGAGAGCTTTATGCACTACTAACCAAAGGAAAACAAGGACTCTCTTAGGCCCATTCCATCCCCAGATTATATCCCATTTACTACCTGGAGAATGCCATTGATCTCTACAAAGAAAAGTATAAGTAGATGCAATAGAAAACTTTTCATAATTCGTTTGGGCCCGAATAATACTATCACACTCTAAAGCTTCATTTGGAGGAAAGATGGATGAAATAGCCTGCATCTCAAAACACTTACATAAGGCATGATTTTATTCCTACCTAACTACCAATTACAACGACGTATTAACTTATAGTAGCCAACCTTTTCTCATTTTGAATAGGAGCAATAGCATTATGAATTAGAGGATAATCTAGACCTAGCCAATTATCATACCAAAATTTGAGATTAATCATATCTTTATTTGCAAATTATATATAATATTTACATATGACACATATAGTATAAATAATATATACATTATAAATGCATCACTTACTTGAATTCAGTAGAGCCTAGATATATTGAATTCAGGCTTGGATCATTGTAATGGAGGACCGACAAAACAAAAAGTTTGTTAATGGCATGTGGGGTGTGGACACGGCACGATCACTCCAATGTTTAAGTTGTAAATCATAGTGGTGAGCCCTTAAATTAGATTTACATGATTGGTCAAGTGCGACATTATTGTTCTCGTAGCGGGAAGTGGATTTTTATAGTTAATTGATCTAGTGCTTGCGAACGTCATGAGATTATAGATTAGTAGGCAAGTGGCAACAGTTATGAAGGACGTGGGGTATGTCTACTCTCTCTACTACTGTCACGCCCTAAATTAGGATCAAAGCATGTTTAGTCGTTGCGTATATTACTTGCATATTATACATTCAAGCTAACCTGAAAGGATTTGTTTATCATAAACACTTGCTAACCACTTTTTAACTTATGAAATAGTTTAGTTAGATTCTGAAAACAACTATATTTGCAGGAGCAAAATATACTTAAAAAAAACGGTTTAAAGGCTACTCTCGTGAGTAAACTACCACCCATAAACAAAACCATGCCATCAGGTAACTCAAAACAAAGAGTACCTTATATCATGACGATAAAACAAAGCTTAAAGATTAATTACAAAACATGAGCTCCACAACCAAACCCTTGAAGAAAATACAAGTTTGAAGAAGATGAAAAAAGAATTCAGACAAAATAAAACAAATCTAGTTTTAGACTCGATAAAATAAATCCGACGTTTCTATCATCTTCACTCGTCAACAAATACCTTTCGAGTCGCCTATATCCCATGCAATCATCAACATCCAAAATAACACCTAGAAAGGAAAGAAATGAGTTGAAACCTAGTACAACAGCAACACAAACACACATAAGATGGGCACATATTCTTATTCTAATGCAATGCAATAATCAACAATTTATATCTTATAATTAGTGTAACAAACCAACGTTGGAGCACTCACACTCTAACAATACACCATTAGGAAGCTAGGGGTCCTGAGTAGTAGCAACTGCTCAGGTGGTTGATATAAGCAACCCAGATGCATCTATCCCCTATAGAACCATCTAAAATAATAGCTTTGTTTATGGTTTACAGTCGCTATGTATCTCTATCTATCTCAGTTCATAATACAATATGGTTCAACCGATCTCATTAATGTGAACCAGACTGTATTCTTATCTCCAAGCCTAAGTATATCTTACATCGATATCGTTTACTCTATTAGCTACCCGCTAAACTACCTATCATATAACAATGATAGAGGGTAACATAAATGCCTAACTACCTCGTTGCCATCGCTTAATAAGTTGTCGCTCCCTGGACTGGATTAAACAACCACACACAAACAATAAGCAATTATTAAGGCCATCTTTAAGTATTAGTTCATTTATGATGCCTATCCAAACACACAACGTGCAAGTTACTGTATATCTTTATACAATGTCTGTAATCCAAACAATATTAGAAGATATATTAGCTATCCATATATCTGTTAAAGAAATTGATTCATATAATTATTTAAATTAATTTTAACTTACATTAAATTCATATTAAATACTCATTTGATTAGACACAAAAGTAGGAACCTTACCATGGTTACAAAAACAGCCATGCGAAGATACAGATGATTCTCTATTGTTTATCAATCCATCTCTTCTTCTTCGCTTACAATCACCCACTATAAAAACATCATTACCTCTTATTATCCACGATCTAACATACTACATTAGTATTTAAGCTATTTACAAGTTATTAAATCTATATTAACTTAACTTAGTCAAGTTAGTTAGACTCAATCAATCTAGTTCATTTTAGCAAATTAAAGTTTATTAAATCAAGTTGAACTTTAATCTATTAACTAAGTCCATTTTATGTTTAAAAATCCATGTTAAAATTAATTAGTTATTAAATTATCAATACACAATCTAATTTGAAAGTACATTTAGTATAAATATAAACATAACTTTTTCCTTTTTATATAAGTATCAATATGTATATTATTTATTATACTATATTATATTATTTGTTTATTATTATTTTTTTAATAACAGTGCCAGGGGATGGATCACGCCCGTACTGAAGGCCGTGATTCTCATCATCAGTCTCCTTACGCCCATGATGAAGGCTGCGATTCTCAACATTAGTTTCGTCACGCCCATGATCAAGGGTAACAACAAGATCAAAGGAGATCATGTCCCCGATCACAACGATGATCTAAGTCGTTACGTGAATCGTAGTAAAAAATCACACTCGTGATTGCCCTTGTATATTGGTCAATCTGTATCATGGGCATCATCATGCCCATGATGGTCTTAAAATGCAAGTTCCGCTTATATCACGGTCTATATCATACTCGTAATGCACGGAGGGTTAATTTTCATGTTTTTCGTATTATCTTTTCCCTAACTTTAACTTACTTAACTAATTGTTTGATTACAAATTCAACAAAAGTTCCACAATAACAACATACAAACTGACTTTATGATTCTATATAATACTCTTATATTATGTATATATATATAATATATATACTACATCATATTCTCTTATTTCATTTTATCAAAAGACCTAGTTTCCACAATTATGTACATATTTAGGTTTTAACATATATGAGTGATATATATATAATTAATTTATCGATGTCATCATAAATTATACATCTATTTAACACCAATTCATCGTAATCATGCATTTACAAGAATCAATTTAAAGAAAATAACTAAATTTACTTGTTTAACAATTTCTATCAACTGGATATTCACTATTACTACTTCCTTAGGTTGATGAAGCTTCTTCATGTATATTTTCCTACTTCAATCTTGATTTCTATATTTAATTACACCTAAGATCTTATTGAAATAGAGATTAGGCTGGAGTAGGTTATTAAGCAAAAAAAATGAGGGGAGAAATAGAAAAAAGAGAGGCAAAGAGATAGCTAAGAAGATATTTCATATAGGGTTTATGGGCTTTTAGGCTTTCGGCTTGGGTTAGGGCTTGGCGTTGGGCTAGACTTCTTAGGCGATGGACTAAGAGAATTTGCAATAATAAGAAAGGGACAACATAATTTAAGGAATATGAATTAATAAGTTGAAATTAATAAGTTGACTTAGATTGGTAATAGTTTGATATTTAATTTGGGTTTGGGAATTTATAACTTAGGAATTAATATTTATGAACAAGTAGAATTTAAAATTTATAAGGATCAAGGAATTGGAATTTAAACTAAAATAGCTAAATGGGGTATTTTATAAATATAGGCACTTGAACTTGAGAAATTTAATGATATTTGAAAATTGGAAGGGGTGGAGTAGTTCTATTTGTTGGAGAAGAAAATTGAAGCAAACAGATCAATGGAAAGGAATATACGAGATCTCAAATTTTAATTTAAATCTATTTACTAATTCAATTATGTTAAGTTACCTAATCATACCCTATAGTTTAGTTTACTCGATTTATTTAATTAAGTATCTAAGTTCAAATTCTAAATTAAATTAAATTAAAGTTTCAAAATCAATTACCTATTGCACTATTTAATTATGACACTTTTTTTTAAACTTAGGTTGGTGAAATTTTTGGATATTTCTGTAAGCCCCGGAAAATTTCAGTAAATAATTTCAAGATGAACTTCGAAAATAAACCCTAAAAATCACTCCAAATTAAAACTGAATTTCAACTAGTCCAAAAACACGAGCGAATCCAGAAATTTCCGAATCTTGAGAAAAATTAGAATCCTTAAAAACAAAATAAGAACTCAACATACTTCAATTCAAAACCACTACGTACGATAAATTCTATACGTAACTCCGACTTATAAAATCGGGTAATATAGAACCCAAAAACAAATTATTAAAAAGTAAATAACGATTAACTTCCGGAAATGAAACCTAATTCAAGAATTCCGAAAACTTTAAAAGATATTTAATATTTACAAAAAAAAAATTTAAGATAAATTTCTCAAATCAAATGTGTTGTATAAACACAAAATACCATTTTCCAAATTGGCAAAGACCAAAACCGGAAAATCACTCGAAAACCCTAAGTGGAATACAATAGTTTAAGTCCGGCAATCTAGCGCCCTTAACCCTAGAGGCCGAGGTGTAGTTAAATGTGTAGTATAGCTCGTAGTAATATAAGCTTTCTTAAAAATATTAGATTGATAAATTTTTGATCTATTTCGAACCCGTTCGGATACAAACTTCAAAAAGCGTGTCCCGGGGCTCGAGATATCAAAAATATACCAATAGTACCGTTAGACTTGTAATTTCATAAGATTTCCAAATATATCAATTATATAATTTTTCGGGTTATAAAAGTTACGGTTATAACATTTTTATCGTATTTTCATTTCTACCGGTAATTAATTAGTCTTTTAAACTATTCACTTTTATTTCATTACACAATTTTATTATTCTTATAAAGCCTTATATTTTTAGATAAATATTTTATATATTATAGAAAATTTTGTTTTTTTAAAATTTAGTTAGTTCGGGCTTTTACGGGATCAGATTCTGTTTAAGACCCGATACTAAAAATAAAATAATTTAATTTAATAGTTGGAAAATATTTTAAAAATATTTTTATTTTCGTAAAATAATTTTTTATAATTTTTTGGTTATAAAAATATCATTTATAGCCCATATTCGCGTATTTTGATCATACTGGTAACATATTTGTTAAAATACTAAAATAATTCAAATAATTATTTAATTTTAATTATGAAAAATCTGCTACAAATATTTGGAATAAATTTTCTAATTTTATTTTATTTTATTAAGAAAGTACTTTTACAACCCATACTTTCAAGTACACCTTACACATATCACTTCCTTTTCACTTCAATCTTTTACACTTCATTATATCACTTCATGGCAGATTTTACTCCTTTATGGCTGCCATTGTCCTTTAATTACTCCTATTTTGACTAAATTAATATATTCAATCCTTCTTAAAGTACATTACACATTAATTACACAATTCAATTTCAAGTCAAATTTCAACAAATTCCCTCTCTCTCCTCTCTAATTTCACGTGCAGCACTTTTTTGCTGCCTTGTTTTATTTTTTTCTTTCTTTCATTCATTAATACACATTTTCTCTCTCTTTCATTTACTCTTTTCCTTTTTCATTCCTTAGCTTTTCTCTCTCTTTTTCCTCTCTTTCTTCTTCATTTTGTTCTTGTTTCTTCAGAAACCAAGCTGCCCCCATTCTTCTTGAGCCTCCACACATATTTCTTGAAGATTTTTAAAAATCTTCTTCTCAAAGCTTCCATAGGTGATATAGGTAAAGTGTAATGAAGGTTTCATGCATCAAATGACCTTCCATAAGCTTAAAAGCTTAGGATGATGATGCCAAAAATGAAACACTCCTCTTCTCCATTATTATTATCTTGTATCATAATTATTTTCTTGTTTAAAGTTGTTATATTTTGTAGATCTAACTTTTTGTAGCTTTGATTTTTGTTTATGCCATAGATCTTGTTATTTGAGTTATTATTTTTGTTATTGCTTATGATTTATGTATATTCCTCATTCACATGTGTATCTTAAAATTCATGCATTTATAAACTAGATCTAGTGTTTTGAGTTCATAAAATGCATTAGACTTTGTTTTATGTTCATGGATAACTTGTAGTAGCATGATGATAGTAGGAATGTTTTAGAAAACTCAAGATCTATTTTATTTTCAACAAAAATCATTTTTGAAAATTCGGATGAAAAATGAACCATATTTAGAAAAGTTATTTGTCAACTTCAATGTATTTTTCATTTAAAATGAAAGACTTAGGGTGTAGATGACATATATGAAAGATTTTGATGAGTAAAGTTTAGATCTATGAGTTTGTAGCTTACTACCATGCATTTGCTTTATATTTATGTTTATATTAAGTATAGATCTTAGTTTTGAACTCAAACAAAATTGTGAAATTCGTATTTTGGCAAGACCCCTATTTAAAAACCACTTTCCAGGTGTCAAAATGTAATTTTTACTTAAAATAATGAAGGCTTAATATATGTATATCATCAACACTTCTTTTTACAAGAATCAAATGTGATTTTCAAAAGTTATTTTCAAAATAAAAATCTATTTTCGGATTTTGGCCAAGGCATATTTTAAAAACATGTTTTCCAACTCAAAAATGAAGTTTTTATTCAAGTATGAAAGGCTCTTAGGATAGGATATGTAAGGAATGGATTTTCATAAGTTTAGATAGATTTTATCAAAAGATATGTCCAAAAATAAATTTTGTAAATTCGGATCCAACAAGACCAATTTTGAAAACCTATTTTTCAACTTCAAAACAAGATTTTATTAAGAAATGGAAGCCTTAAGGGATAGGTTTGATTAGGAAATGGTTTTTGAAAGACTAAATGAGTTTTACAAAGAAAACAAGCTCAAATGAATTTCTCAAAATTCGGATTTGAAAATAGCCACAATTTAAACACCTATTTCCAAATGCCAAAATGATAATTTTTATAGGAAAATGGAAGTCCTAGGGAATATATATAACAAAGACCAAGTTTTGATAAGGATAAAAGAAGTTTATCAAAATATAATCTTAGAATAACAAATGGTTTCCAAGAATAGGTTAAACAATGTTTTCCTTCTTTAAAATTTTGTAAAATTCGTACTTAGGTAAACCACCTATTTAAACATCTACTTTCTAACCCCAAAATGAAGGTTTTTATTGAAATAATGAAGGTGATGGTTATATAGATCATCAAGGTTGAGTTTTGATAAAACAAAGTATGATTTTACAAGAGAAAAACTATTTTTCTTAAGTCTAGTATAATTCAAAGTTTTGCAAAGTAAAAGTTTTCAAAAAGAATTCTTGGTACTATATGTATACATATAGGAAGATCATCTCATAATCTTCATGACAATAGCTTGTAGGTAGTACATATATGCATGATGCATTGTAGAGAAAAGTATGAAAATTGAGTTTATCCAAAATTTGTAAATTCGGATGATTTCAAAGCCATGCCTTAAAAACTCATTTATCAACTCCAAAACTTGTGTTTTATATGAAAAATGAGGAGTTTAGGTCATAGGTATCATCAAGTGATGATTTTGATAAATTAAGATAGGATTTGCTAAGAAAAATATATAGAACAAGGAGTAGAAACAAAGTAGGAAAAATTGAGTTGTCATTTTTAAGAAATTCGTAATAATGAAGTAATGGCATGAAAACCCATATTTTCCAAACTCAAATTAGAAGTTTTATCAAAGAAATGAAGTCCTTAGTGGCTAGGCATGGTTGAGCCTTAATTTTCTAAGTATCAAATGATTTTTACTTAAAGGAATCACCACAAAAACAATTTTTACAAAATTCGGATTTTGGAATCAACCCTACTTGAAAATGTTTACAAAGTGTAAAATGGAAAATTTTTATGTAGAAATGAAGGTCATAAGTAATATATAATGAAGACTCAATTTTAAAATTCGAAAATATTTATATTTTCTTAAGTAATAAATCCAAAACAAATGGAAATGATCAAAGTTGGAAATGAAGGTCATAAGTAATATATATAATGAAGACTCAATTTTAACAAAAATATTTATATTTTCTTAAGTAATAAATCCAAAACAAATGGAAATGATCAAAGTTGGAAGAATAGATTTTTTCGTAAGTAGTTGTTATTATGGTATTGCAAAATAAAAAGTTATAAAATTTTCTTTTAGTAAAAATCATTAAGATCATGCATACATTAAGCTCATCTCATGTCGTTCATGTTAGAAAATCACTCATATTGCATGTATAGCTAATTTATATAGTAGGAATATTACAAACATTTACAAAACTATTTTTTGGGATTGGAACTTGTTACTGCCCTACTTTGATCCGAACTTTTCGAAGCTTCAAAGTTTTCAAAACTTAAATATAATATTAGAATTAGATAGATCATTCGAAGTAGATAGAAATCGATATATAATTTGCGAAATTCCAAGTTAAAATGATCAAGTTATGGCTGCTTTAAGTTGGAATTTCCGCTTAGGACGAAAGTTACGAATTTGATAGTTCGTATAAAATCTTTTGGATTAGTTTGAGTTGAAACACTTATTAGGGTATTTCTTCCTTTTTAGGTGACCCCGATATCGACGATTCCTTACCACCAGATTACCTGTACTAAAAGACCGGTGATCCAATGGCCGAGTGAGTATTACTTCCGATTTCATTTATTGTATGTGATTGTAATAATAGTTGCACTAGATATTTGGTAAAGATAAAATGGATATGCATGATGGGGACGAATGGGGACTATGTATGCTTGTTGTTGATATGAGAAATGAAATGTAAGAATATCAAAGTCGAGTGATTAACTATTGCTTATATAGATGAATTAGAATCGATTGTCTGCGATTATTGATTGATCACTTAAAAGAATTGGTATAATTGATTATTCGGAATTGAAGATGAAGTTGAACTCATTCATATCACGATGGGGATGGAGCATTAGCATTTGTTGGTTTATCGTTGTACCTTAAACGATTTTTGTTGGTTTATCATTGTACCTTAAACGATTTTATAGTTTATAGTTGTCCGTAAGCTGAAACGGTCTTGGTTCGTACCGCGGGATTCGTTAATCTACTAACCCGGGATGGAGGGCGCAAGTCCATCCACATATGATTTCAGGCAGGTCATATGTTTGTTGAAGTCACGTCTTTGATGCATATCACTTGTCTGACTAATCACTTGATTGTGTGATGTGTTATAAATGCAATATTGGGAGTTCTTACTCACTAAGCTAGTGTAGCTTATACCCCAATAGATGTTTGATTAAACATGTTATCTCAAGAATGCTAAGTGGGACCGTGATGGTTGGAGCCGAGAATGACTTCAGGATCCGGCAAGGAATAAGAATGCTTGAAGATATTAGCTAGTTTATGATCTGTCTTGTAATAGTTTTATGTAGGGAAGTCTTTTGATGAATGTAATTGAAGTATAATATGTTTTGTATTTGGAGTATAGTAAATTGAATTTTCTTTACATTGTTACTCGAGTTATATCAACATAGAATGTATCATTCCGATGTGTCTCCTCCATGTATTAGACGCCTTGTACATAGTATGGAAGCCTTCGTGTGACATGGGTGGTCATTCTTAGGCTTTAATATCGTGTACGACGGACTGCCATATTTAGGATACCTTTCAGGGCGTGACAATTTCAACTATTGTGCATATCGAATCCGACCAAGTGACATGTGCCGAGAGGTGTATAAGGTGGGTCCAACAAAGTTTTGAGGGCTAAACTTAGGTCGGGTAGTCCATGTCATGGTTTATACCATCAACAAAATGCATTATTATAGGTTAAATTATACCATTTGTGGGGTAAGTTTATTTTAGGTCGCAATGTTTTAAAAAGTTAAAAAAAAAGGCACAACATTTTTGGGATAAGTTCATTTTAGGTCACAACATTTTTTAGTGATTCTACAAGAGATCGCGTCGTTTAGAAAAGTAGGTCAAATTAGGTAACCATTAGCACATGTCAACGGAAGAAATATTTAATTAAAACCCAATAAACCCTTCTTTTAAGACTCCATTGACATGTACGAATAGGAGAAATATTTAATTAAATATCATAAGATATTTTTTCATTATCATGATCTCTTTTGAACTTTCAAAGCGTTATAACTTTTCAGTGTAATTTACTCCGTTATTATATATAATACGTACTTATAGCATAGATTTATATATTATAGCTTTGTCTATGTACAAGATACTATAATTTACACATACAACACACAATATATGTATATAAATACATATTATACACATAACGCATAACGAGTGATTATATCATGTAATATTTTCATTTGAAGACTATATATAAGATTCACACATGACATATATAGTATGCATTATATATATATATATATATTATAAACACATTATTATAGATAATATATACTTATGACATGAGGTTACAATATATGAAATATAAATTATAAATATCATATATAATCGACAATTAGATTATATAATATATATTTATTTGTAGGTTATATATAATAATATTTACACGTGGCATATATAGTATAAATAAAATATACATTATAAATACATAGAATCGAGTTATATATTATATGTTATGTCTGTATATGACATATTAAATGTTATTTATGTAACATACAAATAACATGCATGAAATATATATTATAATATCACATGTAACAAATAATTAGAATGTCACATATTCATTTGGAAATTATATATAATATTTTTACATAACATATAAAATATATATTATAAACACATTATTATATATAATGTATCCTTATAGCATAAAGTTATATACTACGTTCCATGTGTATGTATATAATATTATAAGCCATATATACATATATAAACTTATATTTGTGTGTGTTTGTGTTATATCTCATTAATGATGCTGGTCCTGTTAACTATAACTTAATCGAGCGGGGGGGTTGGGGAAGAATTGATTAAGTATTCAAAAATTGAAATTTTTTTTTGAAATAAAATGATCTTAAATTTCCCTCTTGAAATTTTGGTAAACAAAATATTATAATGGCTTAAGCAACAAAACAAATATTTTGCAAAGAATTCAAAGAGAGTAAGGAGAGAAAAGCAAGCTTAGTGATATATAATGGTTATGCCTTATGCGTTGGTCCACTTTTCCAGCTCCACACTGGGGACCCGGTTGCCTTTATGGGTTGTGTTTCACTATATCAAAATCAGAAATTGGGAGTTCACAAATCAAGCCTCTTTAAGGCAAAGTCCCATTGTCGAGTCTCTCTAGCTTCTACACTAAGCTAATCACCCAACTACAGTGAATTATCAAACTCTCAACAATCTCTCGCAAAAATAGTAGAAATCAATGAGGAGAAAATAATGATTCCTGTACAATTACATTTGAAATAATATTATAGATAAGATGAGATCTGCAAATTATTCTTCGAAAGCAACAAGGATAAAAGCTAGTGTATATTTTTTGAAAAAGAGATCCCCTGTAATTATATTGAGTCTTGTCTCTTACAGCTTGTTCTTCAACATCTTGATAACAAGAAAATTGGGATTCCTTTTTTATTTTAATTCGAAATTCAAATTTGATATTCTGGATAAGCATCTGAGATATTCTCTTGATATTATCTTGTTTTTTGAGATATATTTCCCATGAGATTACCTCGATGTTGTCAAGATCTTCTTATTACTGAATATTAAAAAAAACTTGGATAAATTTGATAAAATATCCTTGTAAAGTCTCACGATCTTTATCTGAATATATGTTGGATAATATTTGTTATGATATCTCTTGATTTTTGAAGACTTACATTCTTGTAATATCTACTATGCCAAGATCTTTTAGCCACATCTTTATTTGTGATAACCTTATCTTCCTTAACATATTCTCAAAAGATAATTTTAAAAGATTTGGAAAAAAAAAATTTCTTGAAGACACCACAAATATCAGTAGCAAAAATTATCTGAAAGAATCAATTTATTTTTAAGTAAAATTTTTGAGGAAAACTTGATATGATGCAATCTTTGTAATATTAAATTCAACTTTAGTGGAACACATCAAGTATATTATCCAAATATACTTGACAAGTGGAGATGGTCTTGAAAAAGAAAATAAAAATCCAATTTTTAAAACACTTTATGTAATTATAGAAAATTTCACATTAGACTTAAAGGTTCCGAAATAACTTCTAAGAACATACTGTGTATAAACTTTGAAGGTTCTGGAATAACTTCTAATACTTATACTTCAACCTTTTTCTCGAAACTTCTAAAAATGCTTATGACCTTTCATTATCTATTTAATCTTTACTTTTAGAGGTTTTGAACTAAGTTCTGTCATATCACACAACTTCTTAAAAATTCTCTTTAACTTGGTTTTGAAACATCGTCTGTGTTACACCTGCCCCCCACTACTGAGGTACTGGATGTGATGCTAAGGTAGACAACTGCCACAGGCCCCCTAGTGATAATGGCCAACATCCGCCTTCGGGCGAGACCCCAACCAATGCATGCGCCGTAAGGTATCACGAACACTATAGCTATTGTTGCCCTCAGGTGAGTTGACCCCCTATCTGCAGCTAGTAGGGATCGAACCCAAGACCTAAGGCTCTGCCTTTGGGGGCAGGCAAAAGCCTCAAGTCTTGGGTTCGATCCCTGCAAGCTGCAGATAGGGGGTTAACTCACTTGAGGGCAACAATACCTATGGTGCCCATGATACCCTGCGGAGTATGCGTTGGTTAGGGTCTTGCCTGAGGGCGGATGTCGGCCATCATAACCAGGGAGCTTATGGCAGTTGTCTGCCCTAGCATCACACGCCCAGAACCTCGGTAGTGAGGGGTAAGGTGTGACAGTTTGACTGATTCTAAAACTATTTTACAATTTTTATTTTATTAATAACATACTCTTTTTATTTTATTAATAACACATACTCCATGAATGAACACATTAACTACTTTAATTCCCTTTTGTTATTGTGTGGGTAAGGATTGGAATGTAATGATCACGTATGTGCCGCATGATTATCGCTACAGATAACCTAGGGAAACAACACGTATCAAGATGATCAAAAGAGAATTGTATAAAGAGGAGAAGTAAGTAGTCTCAGTAGACTCTAACATATGTGTGATAGGTGATGAAGCTAGAAAGCATCAACCTCACTAAGTACCATGAGATCGTGTATGTTCTTGAGTAAATCAAGTGTTTGATTTACTAAGGCGAAAATCTGATAGCACAACGACGTTTATATGAGACTTCCCTTATCCAAATGAGGTAAGGACCAAGTGTATTTATAGGAAATCTAACCGTCAATATTGTCCATCAAATGAGACAAATGACCAACGGCTAAGATGAGTCTCTCTCATAGTAAATATAGATATGGGCTCCCTTATGGACCTAGACCCATTAAAGTCTTTATTTTTAATGTGTATGAGCCAATTTGAGAAATGTTGGAATTGGACAGGCCAATTCTAACGGGCCCTACTACAAGCTTACTATGCCAAATCTCCCTTGATCATTCCAATTAAACTGGGCCAACTCTTTAAGTCTTGTCACATTAGCCCAATGAGTTAAATCTAAATAAGAATTAGACTCAAGGCCTTTGTAATTAGATTCACACATCTACAGTTATCATCAAAACAATATTAAAGAAGTTAACAAACGATATATAACATATTATATATATGAATGCATAACATTATAGACTATATATAAAGCATGTATATCGTATATATTACATACAATAGATGAATTATATATAAAGTGTAATAAATTTGTGGATTTGTCATATAAACTTCTTGTATCTTATATATACGTTATGTGATATATATGTATTATATATGGTTTTTTATAATGTTACAAGGAACTTCGAGACATTATAGTTATCCTCGGTTAGATGAGTTATCTGAAGAGGATCGTTTAACCGTGGTGAGAGCACTAAAAATTGAGCAATTCTTATCAAGGTTTTTTCATAGTAAAAGTATTTATCGGTTCCTCGAGGAAATATTTTGGCCCAGTAGAAACACTTATAGGGTTTAAATTGATCATTTCAGGAGAATTACATAGTCTTTCTGAACAAGCCTTTTAATTGGTAGGTAACATCGATGAAGCTACTATGAACGTTGCGGACTTAGAAATGGAGAGTAAATTGAAGAAATGACCTTAAATTTTTGTGTGATAACCCTTAATTGAATTGTTTAGGATTAATAAGCGAAAAAAATTATTTTATCTACTAATAGTAAACAAATTGGCGTATTACCAAATCATGCACCCATTGCCATAGCCATATATATATATATTGGGAATATGCATTAACGACTAATGGTAAAAAAATCTCCATATGTTGTTTATATAATCTATTTGTTAATATATAACTAGTTATAAATAATCTATATTATAATCTATAGAGTACTTATAAAATATGAATTATATAAAACATATATTGTATATGTTTTATGTCATGGCAAACAAATAAATTAAATTTTTATAGATGTGTTAATATATTACTTCAGGGATGGGAATGGGGGGGGGGAGGGGGTGTAGCGCAAAGAGGCCATGAGCCCCCAACCCCACCTCCCTAAAAAAAAAAAACAACTCTAGGATTGCTTAAGAGATGCTATTATATCAAAGAAAACATTAAGTCCGTAATAAAACTACACAAGCCCCCAGTCCATTTTATATCACGGTCCAGTATCATGCTATATTTATTGTCAATTTAAAATCCACCTAAAAAGCCCATGATTACAGCTTTTCTTAAAATATATATACACATATATATTGAACATGTTGTATCAATTTTTGTGTCCTTTGATAGATGATGTAACCATTACAAGTGGATTAATTGCACTTCTTTTATTAAAAATGTAAATTCCACCGGTATTATATTCAAATTGGATAGTGTATGCATATGCATTACAAATTAATATTGTTTATTAAATTCTTTCTCTTTTTATTAATGTTATATTAATTTAATATCATACAAGGAAATTAATTTTCTATGAAGATTGAAAAATTTACAATATTTTATTTATACTAAATAAGTTTAAAATTAGTTAATGTATTCTAATTTTTCTTCTTTTAATTAATAAAATAAATAACATTTTTATTGAATATATTAAAATCTAATTTTAAATTTATAACATACCATATTTACATTTTATCTTAGCATTATATATATATATATATATTGGGTAGCTTGTCTTACCATATTTACATTTTACCTTAAATAACTTTTTAAGAAATTTTTATTAACTATCTCTCTCTCTCTCTCTCTATATATATATATATATATATATATACATACACTATATAAGCAGCAAAAGTTAATTTTTAAGAGTAAAAGTTAGAATAAAACATAATAAATTATCTAACATTAAAATACCACTGATTATCATCACACTAATGGATACATTACCATCACTACTCTCATTTGTTGAAATAACCATGATTCGCAATTTATATTATTTTTCACATATGTATTAATGCATATTTTTGCATTTAGAATAACATTTGAAGTCTAGCATATAAGCTGTATTAGTGAGTATTAATGTTAATATTGTACTTACATCGATATATATACTTTGGAGTGATTAAAAATTTGTCAAACAATGTTTAGTAAATTTACCAAACCTAGCAGAAATATTTAGACACAAAAACAAGCTCAAACACATCGATTTTTGGCAAAAAAAAGAAAAGCCTAAAACCCATGCAAAGAAATCCCCTATCCTAGCAGCCCCAAAAGTCAACAAAATGGATAAAGATCAAGTCTAAATTTTTGCAAAAATTCGTGCAAGAATCAGACCATCCAAAACAACCCTCCAGAGAAGCCAAAAACCACCATTTTCATCTTCCAAAACCCCACATTCAACAAGTCCAAGTATCACCCACATTTTTCTCAAGTTAAACTATCAAAAATTTTGTGGCAATACCATAAAACTAAGCTTAAGTTTCTTAAGATATGTATTTGTTATATTAAGTGTATATTTGTTAGTTTGAAGTTTTGCTAGAATATGAGTTTTTATATTAAAACGAGTTTTAATGATTTACACGTGTTATTTATGTTTTGAAAGATATCTTGATGGTTTATAAGTTTGTTGTTTATGCTAAATAAGTAACAGGTAGTGTTAGAGTGAATAAAGTTAGGAATGAGTGGTGTTGAGATGGTTTTGAGAAGTTGAATTTGCTAAATGAAGTGTTGAATGTAGATTTATGATTGAAATGGTAGATATGGATATTTGATGAGTTGGAAGTGAAGAACATGTATGTTAAAAGATGTTAGAATATATATAGGTTGAAGTTTGATGTTGGAAGTGTGTTTAAAGGAAGTTTAGAAGTGTAAAACTTAACAAATTTTCGAGTTTTGGAAACAAGGGAGGTCTTCAATTTTTTAAAAATCCATGCTGCAGTGTACTCCACCACAACGACACCGATGTGGAGTTTAACACTGCTGACGTACGCATCAACACTACCACTGTTGAGTGAATTCATGGGCATGGATCATCCCGTGCATCTCTCGAATTTGTCAAATGAACTTGTGTTATAGTCCATATCGGTTCAACACCACTGACGTAGACCACGACACTACCAGCGTTGGGCAGGTGTAGAAAATTTTCGTGCAAACTATGTCACCTTAACACCATCGGCGTTAAAGGCTGGTGTATCCCCTGCTGTTTTCCATTCGCAAAACTTTTTCAAACCATTTTTTTAGCTTGTTAATTTATCTTGTGATGATTTATGAGTTTGTATGATATTGTTTGATGTATAAATGTTATGTTATGATCTTGTATAGAATATGTTTGAGTTTCTTGACCTCAAAGCCTGAAGTTATTTGTGTTTTATATTTAGTTTAGGATTAGTTGTGTTGATATGAGTTGTAATTTCTTCTAACAACGATAGATCTTCAGTTGATCACCACCTTTGATTCTCGATTTGACTTAGGTACGCAGTAGCGTGTTTGATTTATTGCCTAGAGTAAGCATGACTGAACTTACTTTAATTTAAGAAAAACTTAAGCTTGTTTGAATTGAATTGTCTATTATACCGTTGAATTTGGTTCGGGGATTGGCACCCTATTCAGATTGGGGGTACGGTAGTTTAGGGGCTTAGGTCGCCCCTGTCTTTATGATAAGACTTTCATAAGTGGTACAACGAAGTGTTGATAGGGTTATTGGCATCGGTATGACATTTGCTTATTCTTAAAAAGAATTAATATGATTTAATTCAATGTTTTATGGGAACACTTGAATTGTGTGATATTATGGATTAAGTTAAGTAAAGCTAAGGAACGGCTGAGAACCCTAAAGGAAGCTACTTTTTCGTTTGTAGATATATCATCTAGGAGATATAGGGTCTGTTTGTTTTGGCTTTTTTTCGGCAGATACAGACACTTTTTTAAACTTTTTGCTAATAAATTATTTATCAAGAAATAGATATAGATAAAAAAAAGTTGACAGTTCTCATCAAAATATCAAATAGAACAAATATAGATAAAATTTAGATGCAAATCGGATATATTTACACATATCATTTTAAAAAAGATACAGATACAGATAAAAAACAGACAATCCAAACAGACCCATAAGTATTCGGGCTGCTTATATCAATCCCCTGAGCATCGAGATCGTTACTCAGGACCCCCAGATATCCTTATTGTCTGGAGTTTGAATACTTCAGTGTTGTTTGACTAATTAAAGATTATCTAAAAATCTAATGGTTGTTGCATTGCATTTTAGCTTAAGAATGTGTTATTGCGGTTTGATTTGCGTTACTTACGTATTGAGTCTTTGGCTCATATTTTATCAATTTCATGTACTGATGACTAGGATGAGTTCTACACTAGTATAGGATATGGTACCAACTTTGAGGATTTCTTAGATGATTGGGAGGATTAGAGATGACCTGGAGGATTAGAGATGACTATGACCTTGATGGATCTTTTATAATAGTATAGTTTTGGAAGACCTATATAATAGATATTATAACTTTTGTTTAACTTTTATATCTTTTGTAATTTGTTTGTTTATAAGCCTTAGTCTATAACATCTATTTATATCCTTATGTGTGTAATAAGCCTATGTTTGTAATATGTTAGTATGTGTATATATATATATGGGAATATTGTTCTACGTCTTAAAGGTAATGAAATGTGAGTGTTTTAAGTGAATATGAAGTTTTCTTTTTATAAAGCCTAAGTTATGTTTTCAAAGAAATTCTTTTAGTTAATAGTTTTAAAATTTATTCTGATAAGAGATTTAGATAAACAATTATCTAAACTGATCCTAATAATTAACCTTACATCTAATATTGCATATTATATATGGTTAGGGATCTAGATTCACTTATTTATAATATAGAGGTGAGTCCAGGTCTTTATATTTGTCACAATTAAAGGTTATGAATATTTATTATATGCAATACAATGTTTTTTCTATTATTTGTTTTTTTTTTCCTTTCCATCTTGTAATTTGTTTTCACGGTACTGGTCAACATATGAATATATCATTATATTTCTTGTATTGTTTTCTTTTTTATTTTCTGTATCTTATTTTCTTCATGAAAGTTTTTCAATTTAATTTTTTATGATTGTCTTATCATTTTATTTCACATACTAAATATTAAAAACATAAGATAATGAGTATTTTATATTTTATACCATCAAACATCAAATGCCATATAACTTATATATAATACTATGTAGATATAAATATCAATTATATTTATTATGATCTTCAACTTATATTTGTAATAGTTATAATTTATTAATAAAGTTTCTATACGCATTGCATATTATATTATATTATCCCCCCTAGTTTTTTTTTCCTTGCGTCCTTCCCTATATAACTCGTGTGTTATATATAATCAATATGTTGAAAATATGCTTGCTTTATATGTATGAATTAACTGGCATATATATATATATACGTATATATATAATATGGATCACATGTCATATACATGTACATATCACATTACATCATCTTACTTATTTAACAAATATCCATAACATGTGCATTATTTGTGTTGTGTGTATGTCATATAGATGTAATGTCCTAAATTTAATTAAGGCAATTAAATACTTAATGTATTATACACTCAGGCTTCCTTTAAGATATTTGTTTATCATGAAATCATATGATTAACTTGTGAAAAAATTTGCATTTAGTTATGGAAACTCAACAGTATAAAACATAATATATTCTACTCTCATGAGTAAATCAACTTCCAAAAACAAAACCATACTATCAGATATCTCATATACCTTTTAATGATGGTATAACAAAACTTTAAGGCTTAATTTGCAAAGCCCGAGCTACACCAGGCCCTCGAAATTTAATACAAGTGACAAAATATAAAATTAGTTCTTAAAACAAATAAAATAAAATACAGTAATATAATGGTCCTAATTCCACTTCACTATCCCAATATCACCCATAAACTAGAGTTCATCACCATCAACAACATTAACATCATCTTCATCAACAATATCATCAATATCAATCAATAACATCTGGAAAAAGACAACAACAGTAATAAGGAGCCGAAGCCTAGTACATAACAACACAAACACACACGGAATTGCACACAAGTCTAGCTAAATGCAATGCAACAAAAAACAGGTTATTATCTTCAATTTATAATAAACACATCAATACTGGAGCACTCACACTCCGGGATAATCCAGGGGAATCTAGGGGTCCTAAGTAATAGCAGTTGCTCCGAGGGTTGATATACGTAGTCTGGATACCTATATCTTTTATCTCTAATCGAGAAAGAGAAAATAGCCTCGTATAGGATTCGCAACCGTTATATACACTCTACTAATCCCAGTCCATAACATCAATTAATTCAACCGATCCCATAAACGTGAACTAAAACATGTTGAATTAATCGATACTATCATTTAACTATTTCATTTTATTTTTCTTTCTTTTTTTTTTATAAACAGGACTAGAGCAAAGGTCATGCTTATGATGGGAGCTGTAATCGTCATCACCTGCCTCGTCACGCCCATGATGGGGATGTGATCTCCATTATTTATGTCATCACGACTGTTATGGAGGCCATGATCATCGAAATGTTCCTTATCACGCCCATGATCAAGGGAAAAATATGATCCAAGGGGATCGCGCCCTTTATCACAGTTGTGATGAGGCCATAGCTTCGAAAATAATTTGATTCGAGGGGATCACAGACCGTGACGAACAAGGGAGTCCCTGTTATGTTTTCCTTTATTTGTTCTTCAAATGTTTACTTTATTTAAGTACTTGTTTTATTTACCAAACTTACCCTTCAATATCTTAACAGCAACAAACAAGTTATAACCATAAACCTATAACATCTATACATATATTATTACATTATATTTCATCAAATCATGCTGCCAATCTTCCAATCTATACATGCATATACATTAACCTAGGTTTTAGTTTCATGCAAATATATCACTTGTTTACAAGTTTCATCACTAACTCATCTCATATGTAGTTTTAATTTAACATTTCCATACATAAACAACAACCAAAACAAAGAACAACAACAACTTACTTGTTTGGAAACTAAAACTACTTAATCCTCTTTTCCTTGTTGATGAAGCTACTTGAAGCTTGTTTTCGACCTTCTATCTTGTTTTCCATATTTTATTTCTCTTTAAAATTGAGATTTTAAGGTTGGTTTTGGAGAAAGAAAGAAGAAGAAGGGGAGAGAAAAATGTAAAGAAGAAGAAAAAAAGAAGAATGAAAAAACCAAAAAAATAAAGAGGGAAAAGGATAAGGGTAAAAATATATTTTTAGATAATTATCAAGTAAAGTTTTAATTTAAAATTTTTACATGATTATCTTTAGTATCAAAACTAATTAGAAAATAATTCGAGAACTTGTATTTTAGAGATCACTAACTTGATTTAGAAACATATTTTAGAAGTTTAGTTTACAAGAAACTGATATTTAAATTGGGTTTCGAGTTTAAATATGATATTTTTAAGCAAGTAGTCAATTTAAAAAATTATAGAGATTCAAGGAATTGAAGATTAACTAAGATTCAGGGGTTTAGGAGTTTGTAAAACATTTAAAATGTTTGTTTTAAGATTTAGGAGCTTGAATTGAAATAAAACGCATTTAAAATGAAACATTGTATTAAAATTGGATAGTTTGATTTTAAATAAAAAGTTATTGAGGAACATAAATGATTTTAAAAAATATTTTCAAATCTCAATTTCAATTCTATTGACTAATTTAATTACATCATATTATCTATTATTTATTTTCTATTGTTTTAGTTATTCAATCCATTTAAACTACCTGCCTTATATTTCTAACTTAGGTTAAGATTTAGGGTATTTCAATAGATTAACACATAACCTATATATAGTGTGTGTATTATATAATAATATATAAATTACATGTTTGTATATATGTATATGTAATTATATTTGTTATAAACAATATACGTGCCAGTGTGCTTGTGTGAGTATAGGCTTGGATGAATTTAAATAGTTTTTCATCTATTTTTAAAATAATCAAATAGGGGTGCAATAGATTTTTAATTTTATTTGTGATTTAATATTGTAATTAGTAAATTAAAGTAAATACAGAAATACACACACATATATATATATATATATATTTAGTAATAAAGCTTTAAACAAAGTAAATGGTTAAATTCATTGCTACTTATGTACTATTGGTCTATTTTCTATGTTAGAGTAAATGGCCCATAAGACTTTGTTTCTATATATGGCTGTTTGTTTTGGCAGATACAGACACTTTTTCAAACTTTTTGCTAACAAATTATTTATCAAGAAATAGATATAGATAACAAAAAGTTGACAGTTCTCATCAAAAGATCAAATAGAATAAATATAGATAAAATTTAGATACAAATTGGATATATTTATATATTTATTTTAAAAAAAATATAAACACAATGAAAACAGACAATCTAAAGAGTCCCTTAAAAGGTTTGGGCAGACTTAGCCATGGAAGGCAACAGTGTTGAGACTAGCGTCTGTCTTAAGTATTTTATGCACTCCTAGATGCCTTTTTCCTTTTTCTTTTTTCCATAAACAAATAAAAAATAAAAAAATTGTTTTAAGCAAATGAGCCAATGTTATCTAAGTTGTCGTTGTTGGTTTCTTTTTTCTTTTTCTTTTACTTATTCATTTTGTTTTCTTTTAAGAAAAGCTTTTAAATTGATTGCGAGCGAAAATCCTATGATATAAATTCTTGGAACAAGTATATTGTTTATTGAAATTCACATACATCGTCTTAATTTAGTAGTTCTAATGGTATCCTTGCTAATAACGATAAAATGTTTTTTAGTTTAAACAATACAAACTGTTGTTTGGTAATATTTATATATAAAAAAAAAGATGTAGAAATAGAAGAAATAAAGAGAAATGATTGGAAATGAAAAATAAGTATAATTCAAACTTTCACATTTCACATTAAATAAGTTACCATACATTAAAACTTTCCTTTATTAATTTATCTATCTTTTATTGGTTTTGACTATCCAAAACAAATTTAAATACCAGATTATTTATACCCACGTCGCATATCTTCATCAGAAGGTAAACTTTATTTTAATTTATTTATTTTCTTTCTTACATTGCTTTATACATAATATATGTATATGTATATATATATTTTTCCTGTCCACATATTTTATTATTGTTGATGATACAATTGGGATCTTTGAGGTCAAGGTTAATGGACAGGCATTCCTCATAGGATATGACCAAGGCATTCCTCCGTGGGCTCAATCCAAAAATAAAAAATAGAAATGATCATTTCTATAGTTTTATAATTAATTTTGGCGAACCAATCCGTTATTATCAAACAGCTTAAATCATATTTTATTATGATTAAATCATTAATATAATTAATATTTTAATCATTATATTTATTTTTAACGGTTATATTGTTGATCGAATGGTTCTATATCATAAAAACTTTTAAAAGAAACATATCTTATTGAAGTTAAATTGCAAAATCTTACCATTTCCTTCATTTGGCCAAATAAATAAGATTATTATAGTGCTATTTATAAGTAATAAAAATGAGTTATAATAAAATTTTTATTTATCAATTTTTTAATTATATTATTTAGAATTGCTATTTGAAATTTGGATAATAAATAATATTCAGTATTCTTTTTAATAGAAATTCAAATTGTTATTATAATCAAACAAACATCATAATAATAACTCTTAATAAGAATAAGATTATAATGAATTACTATTATAGGAAAATCAACAAGTACTGTGGGTTTTATATTATTTTATTAGTTTTTTGATTTTGAATTATTTTATTAGTTTTTTATTTATTATTTTGACACTTCCTATAAGGGATCATTGGATTTAATTTAATAATTTTTTAAATATTTTCTTATACAATTAAATGTAATTTTAACGATTTATGAATGGCACAGTAGGATAACTTATTTTACCAAAAAATTAAGGACAATGAGAAAAAGAAAAACCATAATGTGTTTAGGAATATTTTTCGTTTTTCCCTCCTCTCTTTCCCGCACCATTCACGATGAAATTGACATTTAAACAATCCCAAAGAAAAACATGAAAAAGGAAAAGAAACCTAACAACCCTAACTTTTCTCATTAAATAAATAGTACAAAATAAGCTTCTTCTCCTCTTGGTATAACTTTAGTGCTTGTTCTTGCATTGATCCAAGATTTTTCGTTTCGCTTCTAAATCGGTATGTTCATTTCCACATTGCCATGCTACAGTCCATTTCCTCTATTCATTTCTTTCTTTTTTTCCTTAAATTTTTGTTGCTTAAATCGAAACCATAAACCAAATGTTGGGTTCTTAGTTCAGTGTGTGTCGTGTTTTTCCAGGCCATCTAATTCAATGGCTTGTTAAATGGAGAATTTGGAGATATGGGTTGCATAATATACCTCTGCATTGCAAATTTTTACGCTGAATTTTGCATAAAAAATGCCCTGTTCTTTCCTGCGTTTTAGTCTGCTGGACTTCTAGCGAGCAAGTAGTTTTTTTTTTTAACTGTAGATTTTGAATTATCGTGTTAAAAAGTTTGATTTTTTCTTATGTGACATTCATTTTTTCGTGTTCCCCCCTAACCACCCAATTACCATTAACTGTAAATTTTGAGGAAGGGAAATTGAACCTAGCCAATCCTATTAGAGACCCGTGATCGTGTTACTTGGCTACAAGCATGGTGCATTTCTCGTGTTTATTTATTCATTTATTTATTAATATTGTTATAGTCATTTGAGAGTATATCCCGGTTGCAGAATTTTTTATCTATTTATTTACTTGATGTAATTTCTGCAATTTTTTGGTCTACAGTGTAGTCTTTTGGAGTCCTAGATTTCTTATTTTTTTAGTTTGTTAGATGTGTGTGTTTTATTTATTTATTTATTTTTTAATGTATGTAATAAATTTTACACGTGATTTGGTGCGAATTTACAGGTACTGCCGCACTACCATAAGAGCTGGTTGTGCGGTTTATGTATCAAGTCACCATCTCTAAGATTTTCTCGAGCTTTTAGTTCTCTTATGGCGACTGATTCTTTGATGAACACTCCTAATGGTAATGGCCTTGGTACTAATGGGGCCACTCTGCAGAATGTGCCTAGGACTTACCAAGTGGTTGTTGCGGCAACCCAGGAGATGGGTATTGGTAAGGATGGCAAACTGCCCTGGAGGCTGCCCTCTGACTTGGAAATTTTTTAAGGATGTTACAGTTAAAACATCAGATCCTGGGAAGAAGAATGCTGTCGTGATGGGTCGGAAAACTTGGAGAGTATTCCTCTTGAGCACCGACCATTGCCTGGGCGGTTGAATGTTGTTCTTACTCGTTCAGGCAGTTTTGACATTGCTACTGCAGAGAATGTTGTTATTTGTGGAAGCCTGTTTTCTGCTTTGGAGCTATTGGCATCTTATCCTTATTGTTTGTCAATTGAGAAAGTGTTTGTTATCGGAGGAGGTCAAGTTTTCAGGTACTACACAAATTTTTTATCAATACTGCAGTATTGAATCTTCATGTTGCATACCTTCTTCCTCCATGGTAATTCATTGCACCCTGCAGGGAAGCCCTCGATGCACCAGGATGTGAGGCAATTCACATTACGGAAATCGAGACAAACGTTGAATGTGACACATTTATGCCCATGATTGATAGAGCTGTTTTTCAGCCATGGTACTCTTCATTTCCCGCTGTAGAAAACAATATACGATACTCCTTTACCACCTTTGTTCGTGTGAGGAGTTCTCCTACTGAGTTTCTCCATCAAGGCAATGATGGTGCTGCAAATGGGAAGTCAAGTTTGAACAAATTTGAGGTGAAGAACTTTACTTTTTTACCAAAGATGGTTTTAGAGAGGCACGAGGAGCACATGTATCTGAGACTGGTTGAAGATATACTGTCTAATGGTAATACAAAGGATGACAGGACTGGAACTGGTACTATATCAAAGTTTGGTTGTCAGGTACACTCGGATTGATCACCATCACGTACCTTTATACTTTAGTGTTACTGCCATTTATCAAACATCTGATCTTGCCGAAGTTTTTATCTTTTCATCTTTTTATTTCCTTTCCCAGATGCGTTTCAATTTGCGCAAGAGTTTTCCTCTTCTCACGACGAAGGTATATGTGGATATTTTTTAGAATTTATGAATTTTGGGGTTAAGAGTTGCTTCATTTGATTAGCAAAATTTTAACTTCTCTGGCTCTTTTAAGTTGCTTATGAGATATCTTTTTCCTTAGGCCCTGATTTATGAGAAACAGCAATACTTCTATTTTCTTGGGTACTATATGTCAATGCTTTGTTTTTGCAGAAAGTGTTTTGGCGTGGTGTTGTTGAAGAACTTCTGTGGTTCATCAGTGGTTCGACCAATGCTAAGGTAGTGATTAGATACCTATTAATATCATGACTGATGCTATGTAATGATTTGTTCACCTTCTTGTCTATACTTAATCATTGCTGCAGGAACATTAGTAAGTGGAGATAAGTATTAATCATTGACATCATACACCATACTGTCAATTAAAAGTAGTTTAATAGACATCATAGTTAGAATTGCATTGTTGCGAGGTCGTTCAAGGCATTTATGGGAAAAAGAGGACTTTTAGCACAGAGCAATTTTTAACTATTGTCAAATTATAGCTTTAGTTCACATTCTAGGTTCCATTGGCTCTGAATGTGATCCAAAGTATAGAACTTTTAAATTACGTGAGGTTGTCCAACTTGCGGCTTTAGTGGTCAGTGTGCGGAAGCAGCTTTTGAATACCTTGTGATGAGTTCTTATGTAGGAGGGTCATGGGCAAGTCTAAATATATGCAATAAAAAATTAAGTTCGGAGATGATTATATAATTGGGTATCACTTCAATGTCAACAATCTTAAATTAGTTCTTGCTGATCCAAAATGCTAATGAGGGAGGATTTTTAATTTATTTTTACATTTTTATTATGATCCCTGATTGTGCTCCAAATGAGTTTTTGACTCTTGATGATGCTGTCGACTTCATTAATTGACCATTACGATATTGGGAAATATATAGAATATTGTTGTAGATGCTTTAAGGTGCTCAATGGTATCATGTTGATGACAGCTTTAGACTTGATCTCTGCATGAAATTAGCATTTTTGACATGCTCATGTGCCTGTAATCATCTCAAGGTTGTTGGGAAGACAATGGTTACCTCTGGCCTGAATAAGGTACTCTAATGGTTCATCTACTCATTAGGAATGTTTCTCATATGATATGAGCTTTGGCTACTTCCATCTTGGCACCGTGCTAATGTGTTTGGGAGTCGCTTGTTGGACTGACAGTAATGATAGTACTGCCATATCAGGGTATTGCTACTGTTTGCTTGAAGAAGTGTGGAGTCACTCAAAAAAATATTCTTTTTTCTGCCTTTACAGGTTCTTCAAGAGAAAGGCATTCATATTTGGGATGGAAATGCATCTAGAGATTACCTTGATAGGTAAAACCCATTTTGGCTATCTCCTTAAAAGATTGTTCTCTTGCGGTTCTAACTGTTTTTGTCCATTCTAGTGTGGGTCTGAAGGACAGAGAAGTAGGTGACCTCGGACCTGTATATGGATTTCAGTGGAGGCATTTTGGTGCCAGGTCAGTGGATAATAACTTACTAGCCTTTGTCTGGTGGATTATGCCTGTTTGCCTGGGGTTTTTGTTTAATTTGACATATCTATTTACATTTTTCAGGTACACTGACATGCATGCTGACTATACTGGCCAAGGGTTTGATCAGTTATTAGATGTTGTTAATAAGATAAAGAATAATCCAGATGATCGTCGGACAATACTTTCGGCATGGAACCCTTCTGATCTCAAACTGATGGCTCTCCCACCTTGTCACATGTTTGCCCAGGTTAAAAATTGCTGCACATATTCTTCCTGGACATTTTTGCTCTTTGCTTCTGGCCTCATGTCTACTTATTATCTTTGCAGTTTTATGTTGCAAATGGCGAGCTGTCCTGTCAGATGTATCAGCGCTCTGCTGACATGGGCTTGGGGGTGCCATTTAACATTGCTTCTTATGCTCTCCTTACATGCATGATCGCTCATGTTTGTAGTATGTTTTTGATTTGTAGTCATGTTACCTGTTCTTTTGCATGTGTATGAGCTGAATTTTACCTATGATTGGATTAGTATAGTATTTTTGAATATGTAATGGTTTGCTACAAAAGTGAAGAAAGAGATTGTGTGAACCTTTTTTTGATTATGAGCATAAGGGATTATTCCTGCCATGATTGTTTGCCTATTGCTGGAGATGGATTGTGGTGACCACAAAAACCAATAGTCTTTTATACAATTATATCATGTCTTGTTTGTGGGCAATTTCATGCACATGGTCAGCTCTGTTACACATGCAAGTAACAATATCACTCAAAATTAAGAGTGTCACTATCTCCAGAAATCTTGTGCTCATATGAGCGGAACATGCTACACATGATAATTTTGCACAGATTACTTCGTATTTGGAAACCTGATAGGTGATACTAAAAAAAGCCAGTGCTCTTGAATTTCACTCTCTGTTATGATCTTTTGGTGAGAACTCTCTCTGACTGCTTTGCCTTTGCCAGATCTTTCTGCTGGTGATTTTGTCCATGTAATTGGAGATGCTCATGTTTACAAAAATCATGTAAGACCGCTGCAGGAGCAGCTTCAGAAAGTGCCCAAGCCATTTCCAGTGAGTACTTAAAAACTAAAGTAATTAATGATTGCATAACCAGCATTGTGAATAAATGCACAAACATGTCCCACTTGCAAACGGAAATAACCTGTGCCTATTTCATATCTAAAGTTTTGTCTTGATATTTGCTCTGTTTTTTTTTCCCCGTTTTCTTGTAATTCATTGCATAGATATTGAAGATCAATCCGGAGAAAAAGGATATTGATTCTTTTGTAGCTGCTGACTTCAAACTCATTGGATATGATCCTCATGAGAAGATAGAGATGAAAATGGCTGTCTAGAGTTAGTGGCTGTCAACTGGCTATGGATGATTGCTTCCTTTGGGCTTTAAAAATCTTAGTTCAAGGCAAGTGTGCAATTGTGGTGCTTATGATTTTGTTGTTTGTGTTCTTTGTTCTAGTGATAAGCTATAGCTGGGTTGCGGATCTATGCTGAAACTACAATATGGGCATACCATTCTTATCTAAATGTTGCATGGATTGTGAACTAGGACTAAGTTAAAAATTTTCTATGGGTAATTGACTAATTGATATATTTAGGGTTTGTTTGAATCATCTTTTCTACTTGTATTTTATTAGTGTTTTATTTGTATCTGTCCTGTGTTTGATTTGTATTTATTTGAATTTTGGAATTTAGAAAACTATCTTATTTGTTCCTATTTCATAATTACGATGAACATAGTGATTGGAGTAATAAGAACTAGGATGTGAAAATTCATGTATATATTAGAGGAAACTGTTCAATGTATTATTTTATACATTGGAAAAGGAAATTTACTCTGATATTTTTGTAAAATGAATAAAGGATTGGGTATATGAATCTAATTTTACAGGATTTGTGAAGTGTTTGATTTTAAAAGAGGGGTATGTATGTTCTTATATTTTTATCTTTCTGATATCTTTTTTGACAAACACACTGTTTGAGTGGATGCAAAAAAGATTGCGAATGGAGGAAAATTGAAAACCCAAAAGATGAAATAAATGGACCCTCAAACATATTGTAAATGAAAGGTTATTTTTCAAATGAATTCGATGAGGTTGGAAGAGTTTTTTTGCTGACAAAGATGTAGCTAAACGCCAATGCGGTAGTATTTTAATTGGAGTTTGGGTTTCCTTATCAAGTTGCTTTTGTGGAATCCTGTATGCCTTGCTATATTATGTTTTCCTATACTTACGCCCATGTTCATTAATTTCATGGAATGCCAGCCATCCTACCTTTTACTTGGCCATGTTGTAATCTGTGTGCTTGCACTTTGGGATGTTCATATTCCTTGTATTGCAAGGTAACTTGTGATCGTTCTATTCTGGCTGACTGTAGGATCCTTTCCACATACATACATGTATACACACATACATACATATATATATTTGGCCTATTACCTGCTTGTTCTGTTAGCCACTCATTCTACTAGTATCGCAATCAAAGTTGTGGTTCTAATTGCTGTCATAATCAAAATTCTCTATGAAGGAATTATGATAATAGTAAGATTTCTGTGACGAAGTCTAAACTGGTATTTGTTTGTAGTGTGCAAATCAGGATGAATGGACGCTCTAATAAAAAATTGTTGCAGCACACCTTATAAAAATTTCACAAGCTCAGAAAACACTTCCATTCAATGTTCCAATCTGGAAATGTGATAATTATTGTTTCATCTAACAGTATGGGGATCATAATTCGATTAGATGCATGACTAAATATTTGTTTCTTTTGATGTACAGGTTATTCAGAGGTGTATTTACAGTATGCGAGGCAATACCGTATAGGCATATGTTGCTGAGTTCAGACCTAAATCCTGGTATAACTATGAACCGAGAATCCTTCGGTTCCACTGGAGTTGGTGGTTCTGAGGTGATTTAGGATATCGATTTGTAATTTCTGGTCCTCTTCATTTTCTGAAGCATTTGAGGATATTTCTGTATGAATTATTTTTTTGAGAAAAATTTTATGCAAGTAATGGAAACTATATTTTGAGTTTCTACCTACATCTTGTTAGCTTGATATTGAATTATAATTTCTCTTTGTTCTGCTATATGTTGGATTTAAGTTCATTGGATGGCAGTATGTGGCAAACGTAAATATAAGAATTTCAAGAAAGCGAGGCCTATTTCATGCATCCATAAGCTGCAAATTTATTTATTTATTTTTATTTTACTTATATTTGTTTCTTGTAAGGGTGAAGAAATTTTCTAATTTCATATTTGGGATTAGGATGGCAAGAAAAGCCAATTTACCAAATAGACATTCAAACAAGGTTGTCTGCAGCACTGAGCTGCTCATTCAAGGCTATTACATCTTCTGTCATCAGTATTTTAGCTTAATTATTCACATACACATGCCACACACGCATGAGTTTGTGTGCACAGAAGAAGAAAAAGAAGAAGAAGAAGAAGAAGAAGAAGAAGAGAGAAGAAGCTCCCCAGTGATTGGTCTACTTATTTTCACAATCATTCTCAGTATCTTGAATACTTTCTGACATCGCTTCTTGAATGGGTTTAGATTTCTCATCTTCTTCTGTCTTCTTTTTTAAAAACTCAATGAGGCCTCTCAGTGCAAGTTCAGGCTCCTCATTCATCATCAGCTGCTCGGCAACTTCTGCTGGAGTCACTTTCTTTCTCTCTAACAAGCATTCAACTTCTTTGAAGAGGGAATGTTCAGTTATACCCAGGTAATTTAGTGCGAGTGTTCCAAATCCACTTGGGGAGCAATATGACATGTGAATGTGCATATCCATGCGCCCTGGCCGCAGCAATGCTGGGTCAACCCTGTCCTTGTGGTTGGTTGTAAATATGATGATCCTTTCATCCCCACAGGTAGACCATAACCCATCAAGGAAATTAAGCAATCCTGATAGAGTCACCTGTAACAAAAGATAGTCATTAGAATATAAGCCAGTGGAGATGTTTTCTGTTATTTGCATGTACTTGTTATGCATGGCAGATTGTTTATCAAGTCTGACATGAGAAATGCAGCTATTGCATTTGCATGAGCATTGTGTCTGATCATTGAATCTGTGAAGAATGAGTGACAACATTACCTCTTTTCCTTCGTTGAGTTGCCGTCCGTTCAAAATAGTCACATGGCGGGGTCGTTTCTTCAAGTTTATAGAGCAATCGATGTCTTCCAGCACAAGTATCGACTTGTTGGCCATTGTCATCACCAGCTTTTTCAGATCAGAGTTGCACCTTACAGAACTAAGCTCTAAGTCATATATGTCAAAGTTCAGGTAATTTGCCATCGCAGCGATCAAGCTCGACTTTCCTGTCCCTGGAGGTCCATACAGCAAATATCCTCTTTTCCACGCCTTACCAACTTTCCTGTAGTAGTCTTTCCTCTCTACAAACCTATCAAGATCATCCACTATTGCCTTTTTGAGGTCTGCGTCCATTGCTAGAGTATCAAAAGTAGCAGGATGATCAAGATTCACCGACTGCCATGGGTTTCCTCCGGTCCTTATTCTTGTATCAAATCTCAAGGTAAAAAGCTTCAGTTTTTTCTTTCTTCTTTGATTTCTTTGGACATCTCTAGAATATAAGGAAGATAAGAACTAAACACCATTTCTTTGTACCTCCTGTGAAAACTTAACTGGAAGTATCTATCTTCGGCTATGGTCATGTTTCTGTACGTATTTGGATCGTATATTCTCTGGGGGATTATCTGTTTCGACACAAGCCTCCATTTAAAGACTGCCCCATTGAAGGAGTCAACGAGCTCCTGATTTTTGTCCATGACCAAGGAGATTTTGTGTTCTTTCTTTGGCAGAGTGACCCTGATCCTTTTTGTGTCGGGAGAAATGGTGGGTTGTAAGTAGATTTCGGCTGCTTTGAATAAATGGTTTGGATTGAGGTCCTCGAATTCTTGTATGGTGATTGTAAATCGGGTGGAGAATGAGTTAAGGATTTTCCTTAGTTTATTATGCAGATAAGCTTGGAGCTCGGGTGGGACGAAGTCCTGTGCAACCGAGCGGATTATCATGGCAGCTGCAGCAGCCGAAGCAGCAGCCGAGATCACTGCTCTGGTGGACGGCATTTGGATGCTGGTGGAGAACATCTTGTTGTTGGTCTAAGTCTGTTTCTTTCGTGAAGTTGCTTAGTATGTTGCTCTGAAAGATGGATGGGTCATAAAGAAAGAGCTTGAGCTTTACTGATTATAAAGACTAGCAGACCAATGTTTGGTCAAGAAAGACTTGGAAAAGAAGGGTTCATTACGACAAGCATTTGTCTGTATTGATCTCTCTTTCCTGGCTCTTTCTTAGGTGTTATTTTCTTGGGGTGGACCTGTTGACTTGTCTGTAAAATTTAAAGTGTGAAAAGAAGAAAAGCTTAACTACGCCTATCGTTATAAGAAAGATAAGTATGCTAAAGACTTTCTAGACATCCTATGTCAGAAATAATTTTTTGTTTAAGGTATTACTTATTTTTATTTTTAGAATTGCGATTAAAAGAAGTGATACCTATATAAATCTTGTACGGATATCGCATTTAATACTTGCAATATGGCGTGCCTAGAAAAGCAAAATAATGAACCAGGAAAGATGGAAGAAAAAGCTCAATGGAAGAGAGGAGAGTGGAAAGGGAGAGGAAAGAAAGAAATAGAAAGAGAGGAGAGAGGGAAAAAGAGGGGGACGGGTCACAGGATGTATCACAGAGAGAGAGGAGGGAGAGAGAGAGAGAGGCGGGAGAAGAAAGAGACGTAGGAGAATCGCGACTTCGAACCGCAATTTTTACGTGGAAATAAATGATTTATATATTTTTATTTATTTTTATATTTTTTGCTATCCGCTTTAGATATTGATCTTTTTTTTAATCATAAACGTCGATGCTTTATCTAATTATAATATATAAATTTCGAAGGGTTTTTTTTTATTCTAATAACTTTTTTTTTTGTCATTACCGTCATGCTTTTTCAATAGTATTATTTTTTGCCCGTTTAGTAATATCTTTTTCATGTTTGAAACAACTACTTTCGAATTTAATTATTTAAATATTGCATCGTGCCTTTTCTTTTGTACCTATTGATCTATATTATTCACAACCTACCATCCTCTGGATATAAAATAAATAAGTGAAAACTCTCTTCAAATTTATAGTTACTAAACCAGGCATAGCAGTGATTATCCATTTAGCTTGGTACTCACTCTCTTTAATCTTATTTGTCTTCTTTTTTTTTTTTTTTTTTTTTTTTTTTTTTTTTTTTCACTCCATTCAAATTCAATTTTGTATGTTGTTTTCTATTAATATTGGTTCCTTTTAATTCTTTCACCCATTAGTTTGTTCATTAATTTTTATATTGTTCTCGCAAATTTTGGTTTTACTAAAAGATTTGTTTCTTTTGAATTTAGAACTAATTTTTATATTTGGCACTTCCATAAAATTCTAAGCCGATGGCGTTTCAAATAAAATATTTGTACAGTATACACACACATATTATATATATATATTTATGTACATTGTTCTTGCAAATTGTAGTTTCCTTAGAGGTTCTTTTTTTTTTTTTTCCCTCTCCCTTTCTCTTTCTCCCGAATTGAAAACTACTTGTGCATTTAATGATACTTTGACAAAAGCTTGTGTAGATGAAACTGAAGAATTTAATCTTCTTTCACAAAAGATTGCAATGCAAAAGAATATCATATTTTTATGCTTATATTTCTCGTTGAAATACCGTCTTGGACATATCTTGGGATATAACTAAAGTAAAATATAAATTTCAGAAGTGTTAAATTTTGACCTTTTTTCTCATTCATAATTAGTTATGGATTGTTTCACATTAAACTATTCAGAATTAAGAGCAAACCAGATTCATTTACATGAATGTAAAAACTCATTTTCGGTTGCGTAAGTCAATGTGTACCATCACCAATTTTTTCCTATTAATTTCGATGATGCATGGCTTCATTTGTTATTATTCACTTTTTCCAACCTAGTTTTGGGTATTTAACGTAATATCATACATGTACAATAGCAAAAACTTAAATAAATAAAATTTTATGTCTCTTGTTTTGCAAGAATATATGTAAATATACATGTACATGGACATTTTCGAAACACGGAAGATTCTATGAACAGTTTATCAAACCATGTTCCCCTCTAGTTAATTTAAATCAATAAGTAATCTTTCCATGGAAAACATGAGCGCATTGCACAGGTGCATACCCAGCCGTGCTTCTCTTTGACTTGACATTCTTCAATTGTTAATGTCTGATCACTTTGCTTGAGCGCATTCTCTAGGCTTATATTTTTTTCAAGCTTTAAATTACTTTTAAAATAACTTCGAAATATATGAAACTAAAATTAATTTCTTTAAATGAACTCTTAATCTCTAAAAATACAACATAACTAAATTATTGCATCAAATTTATAAAAAAAACCCCTTAAAATAATCAAAACTAATATCAAAATCTACTCATAAAATAGGTTTAAGTAAGCTTTATTAGTGCTCTTTTCCTTTAGTGGCAAAATAATCCTACTTAGATTAATTCCTTTTGTTTATAACTTCCTGTATGTCTAGTTAGTGGTACCACACATTCCTATGCTTCTAATGTGAAATTCCCTTATAAACTGGATTATTTTGCCCGTATAAAGTGGGAGTGAAAATAGATATCCCTATGCTCTATGAGAAAAGTGAGTATAAAAGGTAAATAAATTAGTGTGATGCCTATATTTGGACAGGCCCAAAGGGGCGCTGGTCCCCGAAGCCCAATGATAAAAGGTAAATAAATTAGTGTTTGTAGGATTATATGGCATACAAAGAATAGCTCTGCTAGAAAAAAAGCCCAAAACAAGACGAGCCGAAAGAAGAAAAGAAGGAAAAATCTACTCAATAGTAAACGTGCAAGTACTCCATAATTTGTACTCCAGCTAAAAAAGGTATTGAACTCAATGAAACGAGGGCCATGAAACTTGATAGGGCCAATAAGTTCTCCTCTTTTTAATGCATATGGTTATATTATAAACCAATTATAATTGAAAAAAAATATAATCATTTCCTTTAAATTACTTATAAAAGCGAATTGCAAGTAATGAGCTCATCAACACAAGAAAATTTTTTAGTAATAGAATAGTTTCCACCCACCATTATGTACTTAACCAATAACAGAGCATTATAATTTTTTTTTTTTTAGTTAGAAGAAGGGAGGGGGATTTTAGCCTAAGACCTCTTACTTAAAAAATCAGGTCTAAAGCTATTAGGTCATGAGACTGTTGACAACAAAGCATAATAATATCATTATTTAGTAAATGAACTTGAAATCACCATAAACCCATCGTAAAGTACAATAAGTTCCTTTCCTTGTTTTTGTCACGCCCCGAGAATACCTCTAGTAGTAGCATGCAATACACACATGTATATTATTACTAATTATACCTTTAGAGATGATACATTTTCAATCAAACATGATCTTTTAGTTGCATTGATAAAAAATGATAAATACATGTAAGTCATAATTTCGTAAAATAACTGGAATCACAAGTCTTGAATAATGTAATATTACAGACCATATTCCTATCTCATAAGTCACCAAATACATATATTAATATTTCAAATTCTAACTAATTTATAATTAGGAAATAAAATAAACAACTTATCCCAATCATCCCAGATTCTTCTAGCTTCTAAATCTTACTGGAGTCATGCTCCTGGAAGAAACGAGCCAAGATCATAGAGTAAGCTTAAAGGTCTTCAGGAGTGTGAATGAAACCATGGGGTCAGTGAAAGCAAATGCTGAAATACAGGTCTAGATGATTTAGATAGGTTAGAGATTTATGCCCTTTCATAGGGGTTAAAGGACTCTAACTTAATGACCCACTTGCCCAAAAGAACCTAATTATACAAGAAAATCAATGATTTCTCGTTTTAGATTTTAACTTTAATTTAAGATTATTTTAACTAACCATTTCATGCATCAATCCTTAAAAACTCCCTAAGTATTAGTAATTTTAAAGCGATACCATGCGCAGTGCCCTTTATTGCCACTTAGTTCTCATGGAACCAATAGAATAAATATAATCTTGAGTAGAACTGATAGTTTTAGAAAAACCAAGTATTAACAGAGAACCGAAATACTAATACGTAGTAGGCTGTCACGCTTTTAAAATATGCAATAATGCAGTTCGTGTAATGCATGGTTGCTTTATTTATAAAGTCAATAATTCTTAATCAGGCTTATGGTGATCATATATTACGCACAACATATATTATGTCTTTCTCAAATAATCAGATAATTTATCTTACTACTTTTATTATCTTAGTTTGTTAACACAAACAAACAGCTCATAACACATACTTAACATACTTCCACATCAACCATGTTATTATCTTTGCATTACATATACCAGTAGTTATAAATACAAATAATGTAATAGATCTGAGTTACTCACCTGCTCATATTGATCAGTCGTAATAGTCCTCAAGAAAATCCACGAACTGGTCAGTATCACCTATTGAACGAATAAATATTCACTAATCAGATATATATATCTGTATAGATAAATTCTATTGGTTGTCTAAGTATCATAAAACCAGTTTTTATCTTTTCTAGATTTATTCTATCTTTTTTAAATTATTATTTACCGATAACTAATAGTTTTAAAAATTATAAAATATTTTATTTTTATCGGAGAATTATAGAATTTGTGTTCATAAATCAGTATTTTATTATTATCTTCATTATTATTATTTTCTATTGTTTACGGGGTAATTACCATAATCTAGTCTTTTCGTTTAATATAACAAAAGTGTTTCTTATTTGTAACGGTTACCAAAATTTAATACTTTAACAAGTATTTAAACATATTAATCCTAAAACATTTATATTTATTTATTAAATTTAATGTTCTATTTCTTCTTTATATATATATATATGTTACAAGTTACAGATGAAATGAATTTCATTAAGGGCAAATTTATATGTACGCTGGCAATTAAGACCACCGATCTACATGCATTTTACATGTATAAAAAATTTTACGTAGCATCGTTCTAGTATAAGCTGGGTCAAAGGCCACTAGCTTATCCTACGTAAGCCCCTGGCCTAGGCAAGGTACGCCACTGGCATAAGGCCAGCTTTCAGTGTACACTGCCGACTTTGAGCCGGCTTTCACCACTGTTCATCGTCTTCTTCATTTTTCCATTTCATTTTTCAGAGTTTTTCTCATCCTATATGTATTATACTTTCATGTTTAATTATCTTTGAGTCTTTTTCCATGACCATCAATTACTGTTCATGATTTATCAACACATATAACATCTCATAATCATCATAATATGTAATTTCTTAGCTTCTATACATATCATGATGCGTAAATAGATTTTTAAAGTTAGATATTACCTTGTTTGGAGCTGTTATGGAGATGTTTAACCCTCCCCTAGACTTGATATGAAGCTAAGTTAATAAGAACATTGTTTAAGATAATTTTTAATACACATACTAACTTAAAATGAATTTTATTTACCTTTGCTTGTTCACTTCCTAAGCTTATATTTAAGTCTTGTTGAAGTTTGTTTAAATGGAGCTGGATTTATGTGTTTTGTGATATTGTTTTGGGCTAATTTTGTGTGTTTTAAATGCTTCGTTTTGTAGCTAATCAATGGTTGTTTTTATAGGCAAAAGAAGGCAACAACTTCCTATGGAGTTTCGGCCAAGAAGAGAGAAATTTTCCTCCGAAATCCACTTGTGTTTTCATGAGTTTTGCTACATTACATGAGAGACTTAGTTGGGCAAATTTGATTGGCTTAATCTACTCTTAGCTTAACTATTATCAACCAATTTGACCTATTTGTTTTGAGAATTTCCGCTGGAGTGTTTTGGACAATTTCCAGCGGCAAATGACATGCATTTCCAAAGAATGTATACAATTAAAATTAAAATTCTATTTGATTAATTAATTAATTATCTAAATTTTAGGATAGTTCATCAAGTTAAACGGATATATTTATATAAGTTATATAGGAGTTTTGTCTCCAAAAATTTATCTAATGCTCTTAAAATTTTTCTAGATTATAAATGAGTTCAAATTTTAAGTTTAAAGTACAAACGATTAGTTATTTTTAGAGTTTTATCTCATGCGATTAGGGTTTTCTAAGCTTAATAGGCCGATTTTGGTTTTAATTTCTAAGAGCTTTAGAATTCTCTAACTAGAATAATGGTGTAATCCAAATATTTATTTGAAGTCAAGATTGTTAGTTATGAATCTGTTTTTGTTCCTATTATGTACTTATTATCTTAACGGTTCATCATTAAATTATCATTTTCTAGTATAAGCTTTATTGGTTATTTACTTTTTAATGCACTTGAAATCTTAACTTAATTTCTATATTTTGAGTTTTCGATACTTACTGCGATATCTTATCTTTGGTATCTGTTATTATCTAAGGAACTTCATTTTAGGGTTTGAAATTATATAAAAGTTCATTAGTCCTCGTTTTATTCTAGGGTCTTTGTTGAGTCCTACATTGACCTTCTACTTTTATATATGTATTTCTATTTATTTTTAGTAATATGAAAATTCTCGGGGTTTACATTCCCCCTCCTTTAATAAAAGCTTTGTCCTCAAAGCTTGTTTGCATACCTAGATTCGAAAAAAGATGTGGGTAATTCTTCTTGATCTCATGCTCTGATTCATACGTCGTTTCTTCTGTTTAAGGATCCCATAACACTTTGACATAGCAGATCTCCTTATTTTTGAGTCTTTGCACTTTACTGTCCAATATCTGAACATGGTGTTTTTCATATATTAGATTCTCCTTTAGATCAATTGGTTCTAACTCAATCACTTTATCTAGATCTGGTATATATTTTCTTAGTATTGAGATGTGAAAAAATTTGTGTACACCAAATAAGTTTGGTAGCAATGTCGGATGATACACTAGATTTCTAACTCGTTTCAAAATCTCAAATCATCCAATATATCTGGGACTTAGTTTTCCTTTTGTTTATCCATGATGAAGACTTTTGATTAGACTTACTTTAAGGTAAACATGATCTACTTTAGTAAATTCTACTTCCTTTCTTTTCATATATGCCCAGCTTTTTTGCCTGTCTTGAGCCTCTTTCATCTTTTGCTTTATCACAACGACCTTATCAATTGTCTCCTGTACCATTTTCGGTCTAATCTTTACTTTCTCCAAGTTATCTTAGAACAATGGTGATAGACACTTCCTACTTTACAGTGCTTCATTTGGTGGCATCCTAATACTTGAGTGATAATTGTTGTTATATGCGAATTCTACCAATGGTAAGTGTTGATCCCAATTTCCTTTGAATTCCAGGATACGCGATCTCAACATATCTTCTAATATTTGAATGGTTCCTTCTGTTTGTCCATCAGTTTGAGGATTATATGCTGTACTGAATGTTAGTTATGTTCCTAAGGCTTTTTGCAATCCTTGCCAAAATCTGGAAACAAATCGTAGATCTCGATTTGACACTATACTACCAGGTACACCATGTAATCTTACAATTTCCTTTAAGTATATTCTTTCCAACTTTTCCAATGGATATGACATGTTAATTGGCAAGAAATGAGCTGATTTGGTAAGTCTATCCACAATGACCCAAACAACATCATATCCTACAATTGTCTTAGGTAGTGAATATACAAAATCCATGAAAGTTTGATCCCATTTCCATTCTAGAATTGGTAATGGTTTCAATAATCTACCGGACCTTTGGTGTTCAGCTTTTACCCTTTGACATACATCCCATTTGGCCACAAACTTAGTAGCATCCTTTTTCATTCCACTCTACTAATATGCACTTTTCAACTCTTGATACGTTTTACTTAGAATAATGTGCCTCATGCATTAATTTCTTCCTCAAGCTTGCATCTTGTGGTATACACAATCTTTTGTTCATTCTCAACACTCCTTCTTCATCTACATGAAAATCTTTATATTTACCCTGTGGTTTTCCTTGCTTAATCTCTTGGAATTTTGTATCTTCCTTTTGAGCTTCCTTGATCCGTTGGAGTAAAGTAGGCTCCAAAACTAGGTTTCCAAGTTCAACTTCTAAACCTTTCACCGAGAACTCCAAATTTATCCTTTCAAATTTCCTAATGAGTTCCTTCTACTCAATCAATAGTGAGGTTACTTTCCCATATGCATCAACTACAACATTCACTTTGCCATGATGATAATTGATGGTTAAGTCACCAACTCCAACCATCTTTGTTGCCTCATGTTCAACTCTTTTCGCAAAAATATATACTTCAAACTCTTATGATCTGTATACATTTCACACTTTTGTCTATACAAATAATGATGCCAAATCTTCAGTGCAAAGATAATAGCAGCTAATTCCAGATCATGAGTGGGATAACTCATCTCATGTGGTTTTAATTTTCTAGTAGCATATGCTATTGCTCTCTCGTTTTGTATCAAGACACATTCTAAATCCTTCCTGGATGCATCACTATATACAACATATGGATCCTTTTCAATTAGTAGGACCAATACTGGTGCTGATACTAGTCTTTTCTTCAATGCTTGGAAACTTTATTCTCGTTGATCATTCCATTCAAACTTCTCATTCTTCTTCCTTAATTGCGTAGGTGGTCGCACAATCTTTGAGAAATATTGTACAAATTTATGATAATATCTTGCTAATCCCAAGAAACTTCTTATTTTTGTAACTTTTTTTGGTCTTTCCATTCCACAATAGCTTTAACCTTCATAGGATCTATAGATATTCCTTCACTTGGAACAATATGTCCAAGAAATGCTATATTTTTAAGCCAAAATTCATATCTAGATAATTTGGCATATAACTTATTATCTCTCAGAATCTGCAACACACTTCTTAAGTGTTCTTCATGTTGCTCTTCGGTAGATGAATATACCAATATATCATCTATGAATACACTCACACAAATATCCAGCAAGGGTATGAAGATTCTGTTAATCAAATTCATGAAAACAGTAGGTGTATATGTTAATCCAAGCATGACCTAAAAATCATAATGACTAACGAATTTCGTTTTAGGGTTTGAAGCTATAAATGTTCATTACTTCCCGTAGTTTAATTCTAGATCTTTGTTGAGTCCTACATTGACATTTATTTTATATATGTATTTCTATTTATTTTTACTAATATCAAAATTCTTGGGATTTATAGTTTTCTTCCATTGCTAGCCTTGTCTTAATGTAAAATATACTTTAGTAAAATACGATCGGTATAATAAGTGAGAAGGGGGGGGGGGGGAATCCACCTGAGGGTACTCGCCTATTTAAATCTTCACAACTTAACTTTTATATTTAAGTCCTCTACCTTTTGTAATTTTTTTGGTCTAATTTTTCACCTTTAAAAATCTTTGTATGAGTCCTACATCTATGTTAAAGGCTTAGAAAAATCCCATCATCATGTCTCAGTCTAAAAATAAGTCTTTTTCACGCCACAAGACTCATATTAGCATGATAAATGTCTATTATATTAACACAAAAATGTTAAGTTAAAAAAATTACTAAAATCATTTATGGACATTAATGGATGGGGCAATAAAGTTTATTCTTGATAACATGCACCCATTGAAATGACACAGATGATACATGCAACAAATTTTGTGGGGGATGATATCAACATTTGATGATAAGTTTAAATAAGGGATTAATATTTTGAATGGTTAAAAAATGGGACAAACCGGTTAAGTGGGTGAAATAAGAGATCACCAATTGCTTTGTTTATAATGTTATTAGGAACACATGGGGCTGTAAGTAAGTCGAAATAGCTAGTGAGTTACTCAAGTTCAACTTGATGAAAGCTTTAAATTCGATTCACTTACAATCGAGTCGAGCTCAAGCTCGAGTTCGAGTTACTTGAGTAGTTATCAAGCTCGGTTAGAGTTTCAAAATACTCGGCTTAGTGAGTTCGCAAGCTTAATCAAGCTTAAATGAATATTAGATCAAGGCCAGTCAAATTTGAATTTATTGAGTAATAAATACTCTATATAGTTATATTAATATTTAAAAAAAATAATCGAGGATAATCGAGTTGAGTTCGAGTTGATCGAGTATTAAATCGAGTCGAGTTCGAACTTAAAAATCAAAACTCGATCGAGCTCGTGTTCGAGTTCGAGCTTTGAGTTTTTATTCAAGTTGAGTTTGAGCTTGGTACTGTGTCGACTCGACTCAACTTGTTTACAACCCTAGGAACACATTGTGGTGTATAATTTGACATGTGACATGTTATTTAAATGAGTCAATGTCATATTTGCTACCTTAATTTTTCCTAGACATGTAATTAACTACTTAAACTTTTTATCAGTCAATTTGGTAGCTAATTAAACTTTTTGAATATATTAATATTATCTAAGTTAACTTGATTAGATAATGTGACATTTCTATGCTATAGACATTACAATGTGATTCCAATGAATAAAAATTGAATTTTTGATCAAATTAAAGAAATTATAGTTTAACAAATAAAATAGAAGGAGAGGAGAAAAAGAAAGAAAGAAACCAATGTTTGAAGGCAAGTTTAGATGATGGATCTACATTTTAACATATTTAGAAAAAGGAATCAATGCTATACAAAATAGTGCAAATAAGGTATTACTATTTCAAGTGGTTAACAAAGGGGATCAACATTTTAAGTGAGTAACAAATCAATAGAAAAAAGAGATCTTTATTTGTACTACTTTATAAAATGTCGATCCCTTTTTCTGCCATTCAAAGTGTTAATATTTTATTTGTAGCACTTCACATAATGTCGATTCCCTTTCTGAGCCACTTAAAATATTGATATCTTATTTGAATTTACTCCCAAAAGTTGTCACCTTTCTGTATAAGTTACCCTAATGTGATAATACATAGTAGGGAAAATTGTAAATAATCTCCCTTAAACTTTTGCTTAGGTGTAAATTCATACCTTAAACTTTCTAAGTGTACTTTGGACCCCCTAATCTTTAAACAATGGGACAAGTAATGCAATTGATATTTTACATTAAAAAAGGTAAACTATAGAATTTTGCATTATTTTTTTAGGGGCATGCGTGTGTTTATTGGGTGGGGTGGGTTGGGGGGGAGATGGGGATGTTTGGATTTTACGTCCACACATAGGTAAAAGTTTAGGGGATAAATCTACACATAGGTAAAGTTTAAGGGGTTATTTGCAATTTCCATCGTTTGATTTAACTAAAAATGCAGATTCTTCTTAATTGTGCCAATTGTTGAAAGTTTATAGGGTCCAACAGTATACTTTGAAAATTCATCGGATGAATTTGAATATGGGATAATAGAAGGTTAAGTACTTGTATTTTTAATTTTTGGTAATGTAGTGTCTCATCTTTAGATTTTAGCAAATTAGTTCCTGTATTTTTAAAATATGTGCGATTCAATGTATCTGTTAAATAATATTTAATGGAAGTTTATTTTAATGATAGAATAATGGCAGGTTAAGTGCTTGTACTTTCAATTTTTGGTAATCTTTGGTGGTTTAGAACCATGTCTTTAGATTTAACAATTTTTGGCCAAGTATTTATCATTATTTTGTCATTAGAATGAACATCCATCAAATACTATTCAACAAATACATTAGATCGCACATACTTTAAAAATAGATCACTAATTTTCCAAAATTAAAAGATGAGATGCTAAATTGCCAAAAATTAAAATTGTAGATAATTGATCTACATAAGTGATGAACAAAGGTTGGTTACAATCTTATTGTGATAAGAAAATGTATTACACAAATGCTTTATAACTTAGTTAAGTTTCATTTAATAAACAAAAATTTGTTTGTGATATGTTTAAAATTTGTTATGTTTGTGTTTGTGTTTTTGTTTTGTGTTTATTGCTGCAGGTAATTTTAAAGACAACTTAGGCTCTGATTCGTTTGTAATTTGTCAAATCTCAAAACACAAAAGTTGTAGAGCTCTCTCTAAGCTTTTCGTAGCATCTTGAATCGCCTTAATCGGAGTTTAGATGATAAAGTTACAGCAAAAATACGAAATAGTATTGAAACTAGCCAGAGGCAGTTAAAGGGTAAATCAAGCCCTCGACTTTGGGCTCAACTGGACCGACTCATGGTGGAAAATGGGCCGGGTCACCGATATACTCTGCCAAGGAAAAAAAATAGTTGTTACAGACTTTTTGATTTGACCATTTTAATTGTTTCGAGGGGCAATGGCAAGATTACTTTGAGAGCTTATAAATAGAGTGTTTTTATGAAAGAGAGTTGAAATTATTTTCTATAGATAATGTCAAAATACTCTCATTTTGTGTTTATATTTATTGAGTGACTAGTGCCATAGTAAGATTAGTGAGTTAATATTATAAGGCACTATTCACATGATTTGTTTGGGTATTTTAGTGAAGTTCTCTCTTGTTTGAGGCAATAAAAGAAGTCCTCATGTGTTGAGGCACTTATGTGAAGTCCTACTTGTGGTAGGTATTAGTGAAGTCCTCTTGATTGAGGCATTTGTGAAGTCCTCTTTGTGAGGCAAATGTTTGTGATTGAAATGCGTGAAGTCCTCATTGAGTGAGACAATTGTAGACCATGGAGACTAGAGGTAGACCGAACTCTACTTTATATCGCGGTGTAATCTTCACCTTCCTTATCTCTTTATTATCGTTGTTATAATTGCATCATTTAGGCAAAAATGACAAAAGAGATAATGGTAAGATAAGTGAGCTTAAAATCGGTTTAGAAACCCGCCTTATAGCTTCCTCTTCCACAATGTGCGTGTGAACAAGCCTAGCCTTGCTTGTGCTTTCAACAATAAGCATTGTGTAAATAGATAGTTGAACGGTGGTTAGTTGGTGGAGTGGTTGAATTTCTATGTGCATGTAGGTGTTAGTGAAGGTCGAATGTATGTATTAGTTAGAGAGAGAAATGGAGGAGAGAGGAAAAGAGTTAAAGAGAGATGACAAGAGGATATAGAGAAATTGATTAAGGAAACTGGAAAGAGAGGCTTGTGTTCTTTTTTCAAGAGGGCTCAAAGTCTTTATTTATAAGAAGAATGGCTTTAAATGGTTAAAGGGATTAGAAGATCAAAGGAAAGAGATCTTTCATTGAAGACACAATTTTTTTTTTTTAATTTTTTTAATTTTGATTCGATATGAATGTATCATTCAATTATCATCTCTAAAAGTAAATAACTTCCTGGACCATCTATATTTGTGTTCTCAAGTTGAAGAAACAGAGAGACATGATGCAAAAAGTAAAGTTATTGAAAGCTCAGAGCTTCAGAACTCCATTAATGGAAAATGCGTAGAGAAGAAGATGAAACATGTACACTTCACACGTCACTCCTAGCACGTGCGTTCATTAAGGCGAAAAAGAAAGAACTCGCTTTAGGTGACTTTTGAACCCGTGTCCTCTCCTTCAATTAGACTTAGCCAAATTAATGAACTAAACTCAATTCTCAATTCTCTCAACCCACTTAATTATATTTGAATTAGAGTTTGACCTTAACTCTAACCCAATTAATTATAAAATAACTACTAGATTTAAAACCTAATATATGAATACTTATTATTATTTTTTTGTTGCACTCTCTCTCTCTCTCTATATATATTATTAATTTATTTTAATTTTAATTATTTATTTATTCAAGCCTACTCACTTAAAGGGGAGGTTCCATTTTTCATTTTTTTAACTAGTCGATTTATTCATTATTACTTTTTAGTTGTCCTTTCCTTTTCATTTTTTTTTCATTTATGGGATAAAAATGAGTGTCTACAACATAGATGAATACAAAGCCAACACTAAAGGCCACCATCTAATGTTCTAGAGAAGGTTGAAAGTAGTAGTTACAGAAATTCTCATGTGTAGAACCTCATCAAGACTTGGAACCAAAGCTAGTTTAAGAAAAGATTAGTGATGTCAAATGTTTTGAGCGTTTAGGTCTGGCCATGTATCCTTAAAATGTTCTAATAAGAGAATTATGGTGGTTAAGAGTGAGATTTTGAAGTTCAAAGTTGGTAGTGAGGACGGCTATGTTGAAGTTAAGATAGATGTAAAAGAGACACCAGCCCTTAATGATGAGGAAAGGGATAGCATGAAACTTGATTGCGTTCCACTGATGAATTTGATCCTGAGATGAAGTTTACAGTTGCAAAACAAGGTAAGAAAAAAAAAAAAACAAAGAGAGAACTTTTGCCATGTTAGATGTAAGGTTCATGATATAGTTTGCCCCCTTAGTTATTGACAGATAAAATTGCACTAAGTATCTTTTTTTCAATACATAGATACATAAGATGGGTTTGGAACTACTCTACCCGAGTCCATATAGCTTGTAGTGATTTAGTGACAAAGGTTTTGTGAGAGTCAATAAGAAAGTGAAGTTACGATGTTCTATTGATTATTATTTAGATTATGTCTCATATGATGTATTTCTAATAAAGGTAGCTCATATACTTTTGGGATGGCTATGATAATTCAACTAAAGAACCTTATTAAATGCGTACTAAACTTCATATTGCTCTTACATGGATAGAAAGAGGTTTAAATTGATGCCAATAATAGCAAAAGGAGTTCAATAAGACTACAAGAATCTTAAAGAACACAAGAAAAGGAGAAAATAAAGTTTGTTTTGAGTGGTAGGGTTGAGACAAGCCAAGCTTCTAACTGTATGAAGCCTAAGGTGAAATAGAATCAAGATTCGAGGGTGAATCCTCTTAAAAGTGGAGGTGATGATAAGAATTAGAATCCTAAATATGAATTTGAAATGATAAGGGATAATGGTAGCTTGAACGGATGTAATCTAGTTCATGTTTGCAAAAAGAAGACAGGTGGAAAGTTGTAGAAGAAAGATTTGCAAGTTGATGTCAATAAGAGTAAGAATCAAAAGCAAGGGAGGAACGTAACCAAGAAGAGTAGGTTTTTCAAGAAGCAAGACTTATGGAATGTTTTTGATAATAATGTAAGACAAAATCATGGGCAAAGTATTTCAAAGGATCTTATAAGAATCTAAGTTAGTGGAGAAATGGATAAACTTCATTGATACATCACAAATAATGAAGTCAAGAATGTGAATACTTTTAGCTTGTACAATTCTTAAGTTTACTACTAATTTGCGTTTTGACTAAATAGCAGGTTTTCTTATTTTTATTATTATTCTGGTTGTTTGGGAAGATCTCTCAAACTTATCTTAAATAATAGTCTTGTATTGATAACTTGAAGCTTTTGAAAATTTAACTTGTAGAGGATGACATGCGTAGATCTTTAATTTAAATTTATGTAGTATTATGTATTGCTTGGATATGGATATAGAGAGATTTAGATTGAATAATTAAGAATGAAGTTGTCTATGTAATATTTATTTTATTTTCAGGAGTTATTTCTTTTGCTAGTATTTTCCTTTCTGAGAGTCTTTTAATGGTTCTAATTGTTTTAGTATAATTATGTGATTCTATGGGGTGAATATCATGTTATGCTATGTTTGAATAAAGTTATCTTTATTGATTGACTTGTCTCACTTGATCCTATTCTTGTCAATATTTTTGTGATTGTGCGAAATCATACTTATGGATTGATCTCTCACTCTCTATTATGACTTATGTTATTGATATTTTTGAGCTATATCAAATCCTGCAAATATCTTTGTTATTGGATTTTCATGAGTCATTTTAGACTTTTCTATAACGATCAAATTACCTTAGCGATTATGTATTATATTGAACCCCACTAGCCTTAGTTTGATTTGTTATTCAGGGGTAACATCTAATAGTGATTCGACCACAACCTTTAGTTTATCTTTTTTGATTACACAAAACCTATAAAACTATTCCCCTTCAGCTTAATTAATAAAAAAATCTCATAGTAATCTATTATTTTCGATTCTCTATGCTTATTGGTTGTTTCAAAATCCATCCTAGGTTTGAGGCCTTAGACTTTACATGTTGTCTTGAAATTGTTATGTTCTCTTAATTAATTTTGATGATAACAAAAATGTTGAAGTGTTTTCTAATAGTTTAACTAGGCGTACAACATGAATGTCCATAAAGACTTTAGTAAATCTGTATAAAGAACTTGAAATGTGATCATCAAAAGAATGGTTAAAAGTTTTGTTGGATGATATATTAGAGGATTAGTTAGAAACACTTATGGTACAGAAAGAAACGCTAACAATAACATTTTTGATTGGTACTTGGGGCAGAGATTAGCACATGATTGAAACACAGTTTGCTAATCATGAAGTTTACAAGTAGCATCCATCTTTTTACATATAGAGTGAAGATTAAAATAACTATCTCCATTGAGTTAAGTGAGAATAAAAAGTTCAATTATTATTGGCAAATCGAATACAATACAACTATAGCTTAATCAAATAGCTATATGCCATGCTAATGCTTGTGATATTTTTGGTATTAAAATCCTAATGAACCAAATTTTGAATGCTAACCGGGTCTAAAAAAGAAGGGACAAAAAAATCCATTGGTCAAGTGCGCAACTGAAGTGAGAAGCCCCTAATTAAATCACAAAATACGGTATAAAATTGCACATCCATGTAAACAGCCAAATAACACCACATTAAATAATTTCTAAGGGCACAACTGAAGTTGTATGGACTGATACTGATGGGGTTGGATCACATTAATGGAGCTATACTTGTTTAAAAATTAAGTATAAATAATGAGTTTACAAGAAAATGAATTTGTAATGCTTCATGTACATGCCAAAAAAAAAAAAGAAAAGTTTGTGAAACAAAGCTTTCATCAAGCAATAATCGAGCTTTGAAAAATTGACCAAAAGGTTACAATATATGAGTTCGAAATCACGTCATATATATATACAAATATTAAACATATTGAAATGACTAGGCAAAGCCATAGCCATGGTAGAGTCTGATTTAAGTCCTTGTTATTTCTAGCGACTTAAAGCAAGCACTTGATCTAATATGGTCATAAACTAATGTCCATTATCACATAGATATGAACACAGCATAATAAGAAGGGAAAAAAAAAAACCCATGATTCTATGAAGAAACAAGAGACCTGACATGGTATATAATATAAAGACAGGATTATGATATATATATATATATATATATATATAAACAACATTATATGATAATGTTGCAACTCAATTATTAGATTTTTTTTTTGTTTAATTTCTTATATTTTTTGGCTTTACCATGAAATAAGGACACTAATATAACTGTTTATATAAACACCATGATAGTTTGATTTCATTATTTGAGACTTTTGTTTAATTTCTTATATTTTTAGTTAGTAACATAAATTTAACATGAAATAAGAACACGAATCAACAACCCTACTTAGTAGCATACACCATATCTATACTATATAGCTCATCAACAATATTCAATGTACACACATATCAAGCTATACCTTAAGGGGAGCTTCTATGGTCCTGTCGATGGGATCGTCTAGTTAATTATGTAGCTTTTAAAATAAATATAATAATTAAAATATTAACTATTTTAGTGATTCGATTACGATTGGATATGGTGTGAGCCACTGGATAGTGACGGGACCAATTCCGTCAAAATTAATGATAGATCATAGAATTTTCCTACCTTAATAAGCCTAATTGAATCTTGTGCTAATATAATAAATTTGGCTTGTCCCGCTCGTAGCAAATAGATTACACATATACATGAATTACCTAATCCTTAAATTCTAAATTTGGAATCTATATCATTAAACCTACATTTGAAACATAAAATACATATCGTTTAATTATTACATTGATATAACATGTCGCATTTTTCATGAATACGAGCTAAAATAGTTTTATATGATTTTACCCTTGCTAACTTTTAAACCCTGTGTGTGTGTTTTTTTTTCCCTTTTAATCTCTAGTTAATGAAATATATGTATTTATATAAATTTTTTTTCAAATGACATGTATTCATTTCTTTGGTCATATTTATAAAAGTATGTTAAGAAAATTTTCCGGTATTTGACAAAAAACCTTTTGTAATATAGTATAGTATTAAGTTATAGATCCAACCCATATACGTTTATAATCAAGGAAATCCTTAGTATATTGCATATACTTAAAAGAAGACTTAGAAAATAAGGAGATTTGTGCAAAACAAAGGAGAATTGATGATGTATACTAATCAACAGGGGATCAAGATGGTCGGCCTTTACAACACATTTGCTAGCCTTTGATTTGAAGAATTTTTTTCCGAGAGCACACATCAAGAAAGGCTGGTGTCAAGGTCGTCGGCCTAGGTGGGTACGTTGCTGGCATTGGAATATTGAAATTCCAGAGCCGCCAGCCTTTAATTTAAATGAGCCAACCTATGTGTCATGCATGTTTTCCCTTTGTTTTTGGTATGAAAACTCCTTATTTGGTCTTAGGGTTATGTGGAGGCTATCCTAAATCCTAGAGAAAGAGTCTAGAGAAAAAGAGGTTTGTTATTGTTGAAATCCACCATTGTGGTGAGGATTTAAGTGATCTACTAGTGTTTTCTAGTAAAGAAAAACTGTTGTATTCCAATATTGTCGATAGTTGATGAAATTTGCACTGCGGTCTCGTGGTTTTTCCTTAATTGGGGTTTTCTATGTAAATCTTGGTGTTGTTATTTTCAATTCTATATTTGTTGTTTGATCGTTCTTATCGTGTTGGCAAGAGGAAAAATTTGTTTTTTTTTTATTACAGATTATTGAAGGATTTTTCCTGACATATAGAGTGTAAATAAAGATTCTGTTTGTTTTGTCGGCGTGCATAAGGTATGCAAACATTTTAAACAAATGGTTTGTCAAGAAACATATATAGATGAAAAGCAGATATTTTTACTCATAAATAGATCTTACAGACCAAATACATATCAGATATAGATACAAATACTGATGAAAAACTGACCATCTCCAAATAGACCTAAATATTATTTATCATGAAAAGTGTTAGGGAAAATGACTTCTTGTTTCAAAATGTGTAATTGTCTTCTTAAAAAATGTTAATGTGATTTCCAAAAGGAAAAAAATGTTACCTAATCAAAAGGACATTTTAGCATAACAAACAAATGAAAATAGAAACAAAAAAATGTATTATAAATAATGTTTTTCTAAACCAAATGGTCTTAGGCATTATTTGTTTTGAGGAAAATCATTAGTTGATAGAAAAAAGTTTTTCTTTGAAAAGTTATCCTTGAAAAGTAGCATCTTTTCAAGTGTTTGGCTAATTTTACAAAATAATTTTTCTTTGTTTATTTCTTTCAAAACGTGGATAATGAATATACTAGCATAATTAATAATAAAACATATTCTATAATGAGAAATAAATTTACCTAAATAAAATATTAAAAAAAATAATAAATGTCGTTGGTAGTAAATGATGGTAGATAGAGTTTGTAAATTAATGGAAAAATGATTTACACTTTTATAATCAATAAGTTGTTTTTCTAAAAGTAAGCTATGAATAAGTTTTTATTTTCTAAAATAAGAATTTTTTTTTTTAATAATTATCTCACTTTTCTTTAAATAAATATGGAAGAATAAAAGGATATTTTTATAAAAAATATTTTCATTGAAACAAACAAAACCTTAATAACTATAGATTTTTTTTTGTTTTTCCTCCATTTTTAATGAACTTCATCCTAAGGCTGTTTATTGAATCGAACCATCGAAAACTAAACTAAATTGAATTAAAGCAAACTGAACCGCAAAATGTGGTTCTTTTATATTTCGGTTCAGGAAGAGTCTAAACAGTTATGGTTCGTTTGAGAGGTCGAACCGAACCTAACCGTTTGAACCTGAACCAAATCGCTTTACATTAAAAGAAATGAAAAAAATAAAAATCATTTTATTTATTTGTAACTCTTAAACAATAGATATTAAAATCACATATGACATATCACTCTAATATCACATATATATATATATATATATATTATGTTAGAATAGTCTTGAAATTGAATCACAATTATGAATTCTAATAACATTCTTATGTTTAGATGCATCTTTAAAAGGGAAATGAGCAAGATTTTAATTTGTAGATTTATTAGGAAAAATTATAATTCTGTTCCAATTTATGAAATACAAATTACATTTTTAATAACATCAATGTTATTTATAAATATAAATGTTGTATATATATATTTTCATATTATATATTTTACATAATGCATTATTAAATGTATTATATATTTAATAATATTAAACAAGCAATCTTTTACTCGTCTAAAAAATTTCCCAATATGTTTTCCTATTTTATTAGTTTTAAATTCTTCCTAAAATTAGTAGACATGCATTAAATTAAAATAAAAGTGATATAATTAAGTTTAGAATATGCATAATCATTTAATTAGCACAACGGAAATTTAAATATGTTATAAAGGGAGAATATTATAAATAAATATGGAATTAAGGTCAAAGAATGATTTTATTTAGTTAGAGTTATAGATTTATTAAAAATATATGTTACTTTAAATTCGCATTGAAAAATATTTTAAAACGTAATAATATGTATATATGAAATTATTAAATGCACGACCTGATATAATGATAAACAACTTTAATTCTTGCACAACGTTCCTCAATTTAAACATTTTTTTTTCTTTTATCAGGAACTCAAATAACTATTAATATTATTTATTAGAACTAAATTCTTTTAAAAGCGGTTCGAACTAAACCAAACCAAATCGAATCGTATTTGAGACTGTTTGGTTTAAAACCCTGAACTATTAAAAGTGGTTCGATTCATTAAAGGTTTGAATCGAATAGTTTCAAATATGGTTCAATTCAGTTAGACCCATGAGCCGAATCGAACCAAACCGAACCATGAACACCCCTTCATCCCATGCAGCCATTGCTTTGCATAATATAAAAGTATGCTACCATGTAAAAGCTTCATCAACACAAAATTGTGAATATTACTTAAGGTGTTATGATCCAAATAAAATAAACCATGGTGAAAAACAAAATGGAAAATTAAAGAATACACAAGATTTTACGTGGAAACCTTTACGGGAAAAATCACGGGCAGAGGATAGTGAATTCACTATATATAGAAAAAGGAGTACAAGAGTGACGTTACATCAAACTGATTCACTCTCTTTATTACAAACACTAACAAACACATATATATGTGTGTATAAAGATGACTGACATTAAATGCCTAAATTATGATCCTTAAACGTATAATGAATGAATAATAAATGTACAATCAAATATTCATTCATTAACATTTGACTACGGAAATCAGCTATAGAAATCGGGCCACAAACTTCAATAATCTCCACATTGACACAAATTCTAGAGTAAAAAATACAAACTCCAATATTCGACATAAAAACATAATATTCTCCGTCTCTTCCACAAAACCCCTAAAGGGCATAAATCAGTAGCGGACTCCAATCTTCGACACAAAACATTCTCCACCTCTTCCAAGAAATTTGGTGTTGTGATCCAACAGTGAAATATTAGATTTCACGGTTGTCATTGTAGGAAAAGAAAACCAAACCTTTTATTCTGATACCACTTGTTATGATCCGAATAAAACAAACAATGGCAAAAAACAAAACAGAAAATTAAATAACACATAAGATTAGATACATGTCGAAAAATGAGTATAAGAGTGACGTTACATCAAACTGATTTGAACTTTAACAAAATATGTGATTAGATATCTGAACTTTAAATTGATCAATTAAGTATCTGAAAAATTGTAAAATTGATCAATTTAGTACCTAAAAGAACTTGACGAAGGTATTGTCATTGTGCATGAAAAGTTCTTTCAGGTATTAAATTAACTAATTTCAAAATTCAGATACTAAATTGATCAATTTTAAAGTTTAGATACATAATTGCATATTTTGTCAAAGTTTATATAATTCGTATTATTAACCGAAAGATAAATACCATTACTAACGCTTCTAACCACGTGACTTAGAAAGATTAGAACATTACGATCCTCCTCCCATTTGGCTGAATATTCAAATTCTTCGACATTCGTGTGAATTTCCACGACTACATTGATCTGATCAAAACCTCACCCCAGTCCGAAACAATATTATTTTAGATGACCAGCTTAACAACAGTGTCTTGCACGCAGTGTCGGATCACATTAATTCAATAATTAAGCTAAATATTCACTAATGTTTTCAATTTCCTTGCGATTTTATTGATTTGATCCAATTCTAAGAATAACAAGACAAAATGAAGATAGGGGCTAAAAATCACTGCATGCACATATATTCCATATATGATGTTCCGTACAAAGTTATAAAAAAAAAAATACTAGGAAAAAAAATATATGCGATGTTGATCGTCCACCAATCTTCACAAGCTTGCCGATCCAAACAAAATTGCTTGCTTGAGGAATCTGATTCCCATCGCACCTATTCTTAATATGAAATGAACATGATAATTCCATCCTAGGAAAACCTTATGGTCTGCAAAGTAAGATATAAAAACTACGTTCAAGGGGGTACTCTTCTATTCAAACCAAATGACCCCAGATATGGAAGTCCTTAGTCTAAGGATAAGAATTTTACTAATAATCTCCCTATACTATACGAAAGTGGGATCGATACCAAGTTTTAGATGATTATTAGACTAAGCACCAACCAGTAAGATAAAAAAATCGAGGTCTTATAGGAAAAATATTCAATAGATAATACACACAATTTATATATACATGTAATTGGTGATTATTAATCATATTTTTACACGTAAAAAAGATATTGGATAGTTTATATAATAACTATTAGTTGTAATTTAAGAATATGATGATATGTCAAATAATAATTGATACTTACTTGTTATGTGTATATTACACGTATGTTGTATTATCACCAAAAACCTTTCTTGACCTATAGTAGAAAATGTAAAAAATCTATTAATTAGGGAGGCTTGGATTTTGGAGTTGAGACAGAGTAAAGAGAATATGGGTTTTGAAAATTTCAAGAACATTACGAAATTCATTAGGTCCTTAGTTTTCAATTGCTAATAAAATAGAATGAGATGGGTTTAGAATAAAAAAAGGAAAAAAAAAAAATTCAATATCACACAAGGATATATATTATTGTGCTCAACCAAGAACCAACAGTAAACTTTTAATGATAGCCAATCTCTTTTAAAGAAAGCGGATGGCACGAGAAACCGCGGTGATCCCATAATTTTATTTACACGCCTTAAATCACTAGCTTTTTTTTTTTTTTTTTTTAGGTTTCATTGTAAGGATTATATCATTGAGGCCTACTAACAGACAGTAATCTAACTGGATTAAGCATAATATTAAATAGATCTTGTAATCAATTCGAAACAATAAAGGATGACATGGGGCATCTGGTTTAAAACAGCTCAGCAAACATGAGGGGAGATTACACCAAAGGAACACATAAGAAAATTAAAAATTTGTCGCCGCCTAAAGCCACGACTAAGACAACTATGTTCATGAGCAGTCATTTTGTCATTTGCATTATGGCTCATATAGGGAGACAGAAGCCATAAAATTTTAAAAATTGTAATAACAGGTACGGGCTTTTCAATTTGTCAGATCAAGCATGCATGAATATTGAGGAGTTTTGTTGGGAAGTAAGAAGGAGTGGAAGGGGTAAAGGTCAAATTGAATGCCAACAAATGGGCAATATCGTCGCCTATTTTGTTTGGGTCATTTGATTTTTATCGACAACTGTATTGATATTTATATTATATATATTTTATATTGATATTTGGTTTGTTTAATTTATTTATGAGTAAAAAGATTTATTTTTCATTTATATTTATTTTTGATAAACAAACTGTTTGAAAACAAAAAAAAATAAAGCCAAAATGCTAAAAAGATGACGAAACAAACACTAATCAAGCAAACTATTGACACATTTCAGAGATGATCAAGGAAATTTGACTGTTTGAATCATGGAAAAATTTTGGGAAAATAGATAGTATAAAGGCAAAACTAAATGGGATATATCGGAAAGCAATACTTTGCTAAGCTAATGAGAAATATTATATATATATATATATATATATTATATGTAGACTTGATAATGCTAGCTACTATAATTTTATCTGGAAAATTTGTATATGATAAATATCATAATATTGTCTAACTTTGTGGGAAGAAATATTGGATGTTAAAGATTGGGCACTTGGAAGTTTTCTCAAGCGAAACTAATGTAGGATCTAATTTTTAGGACTCCTACACCTCAACATGACATACTGGTTCTGCATCTGTTGCTGGTCCGGTCTTATATCTGCCAGTTATTTTTTATTTTTAAAATTTTTTTTGTTAATGTTAGTAGTCACATAATCATGTTGCCCGTGAAAAATTAAATAGATTTGTATAAAAAATTTATACCATAACATGAATATTATCGCAATAGGTCATGAGTTATTTATTAGCACAAAAGTAAAAAATAAAAAAGGAGGTTAATTATAAAAATATGACTTGTATTTGGACCAATTTATAAACATATGACCTATATCATTTTTATTTTTTATAAATAGTTGACTAGAGCTTCATACAAAAATGTCAATATTATTTAATAATTTTAGAATGACACATGTGAATATTTTATTAGTCATAAAAACTAATTTTACATTTTTTCAATTTTCTCTTTTTTTATAAATAATTTTTAATATTTTATTTATTTAATTTTGTTTAGTAATAATTTTTTATTAAATTAATTTTGTTAGACTAATAAGACACTAACACATATTCCTCTAATTATTAATTATAATAGCACTTTGTATGAAACTTCGGTTACCTATTTGTCAAAAACATTAATATAAGTTATGTGTTTATAAATTGACCAAAACACATGTTATATTTTTGTAATAAAAAAAAAAAACCTTTAACTATAATGTAATGGTGTTAAAAATATAAGTTCGCTCATCGTTTAGATTCTAATTGCCAACACTATCTTCCCCTTCTCACCTGTTACCTATCCCCATCGCAAGTAAATCACATTTGCCTAGTTGAACATTGCTATCAACAATCTCTCCATCTTCCTGAACCATCCAAATCATATAACATCAAAAGAAATTCAGAAAAATATTTAGACTTCATTAAGGAAATATAAAGCTCATAATACGGGCTTTTCAAAGAAAGAGGATCTTGAAATTATCCTTGGCATACTAAAGAAATTATTAATTGAAGGTGAAGGAATAAAATTATAGAAAACCTTTGTTATATATTGATCTCATTTGCTTCCTTCATCTTCTTTTTTCGAAAAAATGAAAAGAAAAAATTTATTTTTACATTTTATGAAATAAAATTTAGCTCCGCATTTTTTAATGTAGACATTCTCATGAATTAGATTGGGTCGAATTATGGGTCAGAAATTGGGTTTCAAAACCGCCTCGGCCAAGGGTGCGCTTCCTTGCTAGTTCAACCCCGCCCAGACCGAATTGGGTTTGAACCTTAGACCCTACCGATTGGAAATGTCAACTTCAAAGGCATTGATCACAACAATTTTTAAGAGTCATCTAGTCTTTCCTAATAACATGCTATAAGCATTGATCAACCTATAATGTGAAACAACCGGAGCCTTTCATCATTTCGTCAAAGAAATACCACGACTTTTCCATATATTAACCCATAGAAACTCTTACTAATGCATTATAAGTAAAACTCTTCAACTAAATTTCCTTGGTGATCTCGACTTTATCATTGCATTTAATGTCGAATAATATGACAGTATACGAAAGAACATAAAGACAAATAACCAAATGAAATTACATAAAACCATAAATGATACTTTGATTTAATAAAAAATATATATTTTATAAAAAAATCAACTATAGGATACCAAACTTAAACCAAAATCTGTATGTAACTGCCAAAATAAAGAGAAAACAATTTATGGGCCGGCTTCAAGGTGCATGAAGCGTAGCTAGACTTTCTAGTAATAAAAGAAGCTTTTTTTCTTTTTTTTTTTTTTTAAAGTAGTATTTCCTAATATATGTTTTCCCCATCTGCAAAAGAGGTACATGAATTCCCTTCACTTCGCATCATTCAATTATATTGAAAAAAAAAAAAAGGGTTAATATCCTTCACATCACTCCTCCCTTACATATGGTCTTATCTCTTGATCTCTAACTTCTAACTCCAACAAATTCATTCCAAACAAAAATTGCACCAACCAAACAATTTAACGTTTCCTTAAGGAACCCTTCGGATATGTCGCTAAATAGAGAAACCATTAACATTAAAATAATAGGTCACATAATGGATAAAATAATAATAACTACAAAAAAAAAAAAAAAAGAAAAGAGATACGGGACAGAGGAAGAAATGAAAAAAAGGGTGAATCTGTTTAGTAATTTTGTTATGACAGCTAAGGATAGAAGAGTAAAGAAACCAACATATTTTGTCCAAAAATTAAATGTATTGTACAGGTTTACTAGTAATAACAAAAAAATAAATAGATCTGTACTGGATCTACCTGTATTACGAATAAATAATTAATATAAAAGCGAAAAGAAACAACGCAAGGGAATCGTCACTCATTTTCCTACCAAATTAGTGTCTTCTCTTAGGAGTTGATACCTCACTTGAAGAAGGTAATCTCCCTGCAACAATCACAATCACAATCACAAACTTGATTAGTTGTATAGTATCATATTCCTACCATCACAACATTTGACCTTTTAGGGTTTGAGAAAGAAACTTTCAGAGGAAGAGACGAAACAAGTTTTGCATGAGAGAAAAGGTAACGCTTGGGTTTAGTAGGATAGCATGTTAGGGCGATTGAGATATTATGTGGACCTAGGAAAAATTTTGACCCATCTAACATTGGTCTTGTCTTTTCATCATGGCTCCACTGACTAGAGCAAATTATATAGAAGAGGAATTGGATTGAATCGCAACTTCAATTTGTTAAGAAAGGAGGCAAGAATTGCAAGAAATGACCAAAACAATTGCAATCTAGTTTCCAATTACTGGAAGGCAAGACTTTTGCAAATATTTCCAATTAGAATTTACTGTCTTCATCTCAAATTTTGATAATCAAATTTCATCCATCTTGAGTGTTCGGGCTAAATCTTCGTTAAAGGGAGTTAAATTGGAGATTCCTAAGTTTAATAGTTTGGATGTTCTTGATTGAATCCTTAAGCTAATCAATTTTTCAACTTCTATCAAATTCATGATGAATAGCACATTACCATATCTTCTTTTGCTAGAGTATCAAGCACTCCATTAGGACCAATGAATGCATTTAACTAATAGTTAAGTTCTTGGAATAGGTTCACAGAAGCACTTCAAAAGCGATTTGGTCCATCCGAATATGAAGACATCTAAGGCCTCTAGTCAAAATAACTCAAGTTGGCACTATTGAATCTTCTAAACTATATTCGAAGATTTGTTTAACAGAAAAAAGGGTTTACCGCCCATCATTTTTGTTAAGCTATTTTATCATTTGACTCAAACCATACATTAGACGTGGAGAATAGATTGCAAGATCAATAGATATTGAGCATGCTGTTTGGCTAGCAAAAATGTATGAAGCCAACTCTCATGATCAATATTCTTTCAAACATTCTAATGGTTCTTTTTCCTCCACTTTAATTACTTGCATCCAAACATCATGTAAATTCCAAAGAACTTTGCATTTTCAAGGGAAACTTAATAACATTGCTATTTCCATTCTTGTTGATTTAGGTAGTGGCCATAAGTTTTTACAAAAACAACGGTAAAGTATCTGGTTTTAACGATTGTTCTTGCTCAAAATTTTCAAGCCTTGGTTGGTAATGGGGAATTATTATGTTGTGACAGGGTTGGTTGTTATAAGACAAACAATGGAAAAATTGAAAAAATGATAAAGCACACACAAGATTTACGTGGAAAACCTAAATAGGGAAAAATCACGGGCAGATGAGAGAGAATTCACTATATGTTGATAATTCAGTACAAAAGAGAGAGTAACAAAATACAAATCAAAACTCTCTCATTTTTTCACTCTCATACAAATCCTAACAAAACACATATGTATATGTGTATACAACTAACTGACAATAAATGCCAAAATTATGTCTTTTAAATGTATAATGAATGAATAATAAATGTATAGTTAAATATTCATTCATTATACAAATACCGAAATTATGACTCTTAAATATATGATGAATGAATAATAAATGTATAATCAAATATACATTCATTATACATTTGACTATGAAAAATGACTACTGAAAATGGGTCACAAACTCTAACAATCTCCACCTTGACACGGATTTAGAAGTTTCAACATAAAAATAAAACATTCTTCGCCTCTTCCACAAAACCCATAAAAGGGCTCAATCGACACAGAACATTCTCCACCTCTTCTAAGAAATTCTAGTGCTGTGATCCAAGAACGGAATATCAAACTTAACAGTTTCCATTGTAGTGAAAAGAAAACCAAAACCTTGGCTCTGATACCACTTGTTATAAAACAAAAGGCGCAATCAAACGATAATAGCAAGCGCAAAAGTAAAGAACACACACAGATTTTACGTGGAAACCCTTTCGGGAAAAACCACGGGCAGAGGTGAGAGAGGAATCACACTATATCAAAGTAAGAGTACAAGGATTTGAGAGGATACAAATGAAAAGCTCTCAAAACTCTCAAAGGAAATTTTTGTGTATTTGATATGTTGTATATAGAAACCCTAGAAACAACACATATATATGTGTGTGTGTAAAAGGATAACCGACATAACGACTTAAATTATGACACTTAAATATGTAATGAATGAATAATAAAGGCTTGAATTATGACCGTTAAATGTATAATGAATGAATAAATAATAAATGTATAGTCAAATATTCATTCATTATCATTCAACTATGGGAGTCGGTTATAGAAACAGGTCACAAACTCCAATAATCTCCACCTTGACACGAATTCTGGAGTAACAAACACAAATTCAGAATCAAATAGTAGAAACTCCAATCTTCAACTTCAAAACCAAAAAATATTCTCCAAACTTTGATAAACACTACTCCACCTCTTCCACAAATTCCATAAAGGAAACAATAAGCAATTGACACTTAGCAAGTTCAAGCAATGCTCAAACTTTGCTATCGGAAGTGTCTTTGTCAGCATATTTACAGGGTTGTCATGAGTACTCACTTTGTTCACAGTGATATCTCCTCGAGCAACTATATCACGTATAAAGTGATATCAAACGTCGATGTGTTTTGTTCTTTCATGGAACATTTGATCCTTAGTCAGAAAAATCGCACTTTGACTATCACAAAATACTGTAGACATCTTCAAATCACTAAGCCCAGTAAACAACCCTTTCAACCATATAGCCTCTTTAATCGCCTTTGTAATAGCCATATATTCAGCCTTTGTAGTGGATAGAGCAACAGTAGCCTGTAAGGTGGTTTTCCAACTAATAGCATAGCCACCAAGAGAGAAAACATACCCAGTAATAGATCTTCTTTTGTCCAAGTCCCTAGCGAAATCAAAATCAACAAACCCAATGAACCCATCTCTAGTTCTCCCAAAATGTAAACACACATTGGTAGTTCCTTTTAAGTATTTGAAGATCCACTTAACTGTTTTCCAGTATTCCTTACTAGGATTTGCCATATACCTGCTGACAATACTTATAGCAAATGCCAAATCTGGATGCGTACATATCATAGTATACATAAGAGACCCTACTGCACTAGAGTAAAGGACCTTTGACATATAATCAATTTCATCTTCTGATTGTGGAGACTGGGTAGACGACCGCCTGAAATGACCTGCTAAAGGGGTACTTACAAGTTTAACACTCATCATATTGAACTTCGAAAGTATCTTCTCAATATATCTTTTTTGATTCAGATGTAATACACTTGCTTTTCTATCTCTTGAAATTTCTATACCAAGAATTTTCTTGGCTGCATCCAAGTCTTTCATCTCAAATTCCCCATTCAATTGTGCTTTAACCTCGTCAATCTCTCCTCTATCCTTCGCCGCTATCAACATATCATCCACATATAGTAGTAGATACAGAAATGACTCATCATCACAGTGCTTGAAATATACACAACTATCATAGTTACTTCTCTTGAAATCATGAGAAGTCATAAAGGAATCAAACCTTTTATACCACTGTAGTGGTGATTTCTTCAACCCATAAAGGGATTTTTTTAATCTGCATACATGGTCTTCTTTTCTTAAGACCCCAAAACCTTCTGGTTGATGCATATAAATATCTTCCTTAAGTTCTTCATGCAAAAAGACAGTCTTCACATCAAGCCGTCCAAGCTTTAAATCTTCCATAATAACAATACCAAGTAGCGCTCGAATCGAACTGTGTTTTACAACAGGAGAAAACACTTCTATAAAATCAATACTTGGTATTTAACTATAGCCTTTCGCAACAAGTCTTGCTTTGAATCTAGGTTCATTACTGGTTGTGGCTCCTTTCCTTTTCTTGAAAACCCACTTGCAGCGAACGACTTTCTTGCCCTTGGGAAGTTTCACTAACTCCTATGTTTTATTCTTTTGGAGGGATTCCATCTCTTCTTGCATGGAGATCATCCACTTACCAGAATCATCACAACTAACTGCTTTTGTGTAAGTGGATGGTTCCGAATTTGAATTAAGTCATCTGCCACATTCAGTGCATATGTACTAGATATTCTTCGCCGTGCCTCTGTGGAGAGATTATCTCTCTTGTGGGCCAGTCTTTAGGAATAAAATACTATGTCTATTGAGGTGTACTAATAGGTTAAGGAGAAGATTAATGTAGAATCTGCATTAATATTAAACTCCACCTGCACACTTAGTTTCTGCTGGATTTTATTAGAATTAATAGTAGGATATAAATCATGTAACATAGTAGATTCATCAAATATAACATCCCTACTAACAATAACTTTTTTCAATTCGGGACACCATAATTTATATCCTTTAACCCCAGTCTTGAAACCAAGAAACATACACTTCAGTGATCTAGGCTTAAGTTTACCATTACTTACATGAGCACATGCAGGGCATCCGAAAATTTTCAATTCAGAATAATCTGTAGGGGTTCCAGACCATACCTCATGTGGAGTCTTCTTCTCAATGAAAGTTGACGGAGATCTATTACTCAACAAATAAGCTGTGGAGGCAACTTCTGCCCGAAAAGATTTTGGTAACTTAGAATTAGAGAGCATACATCTCACCTTTTCCATGATGGTTCTATTCATACGTTCTGCTACCCCGTTCTGCTAGGGTGTACTAGGAAATGTGGGATGTCTCACAATTCCCTCTGACTTGCACAAGTCATTAAAATCACTAGAGCAGAATTCCAAGCAATTATCAGTGCGAAGCGTTTTACTCGTTTTCCGGTCTGTTTCTCAATCATTGTCTTCCACACTTTAAACGTAGATAAGGCATCACTTTTTTGCTTCAAGAAATATACCCAAACCTTCCTGGAAAAATCATCTATGATGGTCATCATGTAACTGAAACCTCCACTGGAGGGCACTCTAGAAGGACCCCAAAGGTCAGAATGAATATATTAAGAGTGCCCTTTGTATTGTGAGTACCTGTGGTGAATCTAACCCTCTTCTGCTTCTTCAAAACGCAGTGTTCACAGAATTTTAATTTGCTGATGCTTGGCCCATCAAGAAGTCCTCTCTTGATCAATTCAGTCATACAAGCTTCACTCATATACCACAGGTGCATATGCCATAGCCTTGTAGCATCTTCATCTGACAAAGAGGAACCAATGGCTTCGCTGTCACAGTAGAACCTGTAAAGAATATAAATTAGTAATATTTCTGTGCTTTCATTACCACAAGTGAACCCTTACTTATCTTTAGAACTCCATCTTCACCAGTATACCTATACCCCTTCAAATCAAGCGTACTAAGAGAAATCAAATTTCTCTTCAGGTCAGGAACATGTCTCACATCCCCAAGTGTCCTGACCATGCCATCATACATTTTTATTGTTATTGTTCCAATACCTGCAACTTTACAAGATGTGTTATTACCATCAAAACAACACCTCTATAAACCGTTTCATATGTTGAAAACTAGTCCCGATTAGGACACATATCAAAGGTACATAAAGAATCAAGAATCCACTCTTTACTGGCTTGTGAATCACTTTCAAAAGCAACAAAAAGATCACCATCACTATGATCTTCAACAACATCAGCTTCAGTCGTTTTCTCTAGTTGATTTTGCTTTTGATTCTCTCTAGTTTTTTTATTTTGCAATTTATAACACTCTGCCTTTATGTGGCCTTTCATTTTGCAATAGTTACAGGTTTTAAATCTATTTGATGATTTTGATCTGCCTCTAGAACTCCTACCAGTTTTTCGGTTTTGACTCTTACCACGTGCTATTAAATTTTCAGATGAAGACTTAGTTTTAATTACAAGATGTTTCATCTTCTCAAAAGAACTTAAACCTACATACACTTCATCAATAGACAGAGTATCATGACTATAAAGAAGAGTATCTCTAAAGGTCGAATATGAAGGAGGCAAACAACATAATAGGATCAAACCTAAATCCTCTTCATCATACTTAACTTCCAGAGTTTCTAAATCAGAAACAATTTCTTTTAAGGTCGTTAAGTAATCTTCTAGAGACGTACCTTCTTCCAAACAATGAGAATATAATCTCTGTTTCAAGTGTAACTTATTAGTTAAGCTCTTTGTCATACATAGTTGCTCCAATTTCAACCATAAGGCAGCAACGGTTTTCTCCTTAACAACGTCCTGTAGAATCTGATTCGGTAGATGAAGATGGATCTGCGAAAGGGCTTTCTGATCTTTTCGTTTCTTTTCTTCCGATGACCAAGATGCGAGCATCTTGTCAAGCCCTAAAAGTGCATCATCAAGATCCATTTGTGTGAGAACCTCTCTCATCTTGACTTGCCATAACGAGAATCTAGTGTTACGATCCAAAAGAGGAATATCGTACTTCATGGTTGCCATTTTCAAAACCTACGTTCTGATACCACTTGTTATAAGATGAACAATGGCAAAAACGAAAAAATGATAAAGCACACATAAGATTTATGTGGAAAATCCAAATAGGAAAAAACCATGGGCAGAGGAGAGAGAATTTACTATATGTCAATATTGGAGGACAAAAGAGAGAAAGCAACAAAATACAAATCAAAACTCTCTCATTTTTTCACTCTCATACAAACCTTAACAAAACACATATTTATATGTGTATACAGCTAGCCGACAATAAATACTAAAATTATATCTCTTAAATGTATAATGAATGAATAATAAATGTATAGTTAAATATTTATTCATTAGACAAATACCAAAATTATGACTCTTAAATATATAATGAATGAATAATAAATGTATAATCAAATATACATTCATTATATATTTGACTATGAAAAACAGCTACTGAAAATGGGTCACAAACTCTAACATTAGTCAAAATGTGGATGTTTAAAATCAAGGATTTCAATTTCTCCTTTTGTTCTATATCCTTTCAATAAGGGGAGCAGATGTAGTTATGGTGTTCAATGGTTAAAAGATCTAGGTCTAATAACAATTGACTATCAAGCCTTGACAATTCAGTTTACTATCGTTGGAACTTAAGTATAGTTATGTGGTAAAAATACTTCACATTTTTCTTAGATATCTCATAATCAATTTAAGCGACTTGAGGATACCAATGCAATATTATGTTATTATGATTAAGTGGCTTAGGAGGTCAATGATTCATCACAAATTACTACCAATAATGATACTTTGAAGCGAACATTGGGTAGATATTTTAAGTTTTTTGAGACACCCTCATCTTTCCCTCCTTTACAATAAGTTCAACACAATATTCACTTAACCAATGAAGCACAACTATCATGCCCTAAAATAGAGTCCAGGTGTGTCCAGTACCACGTATAATACCTTATCTATTACACATATGGGCTACCTTAAAGAACTTATTTATTGCGAATATTTGCTAACTACTTTTAAATTCTGAAATTATATAATTAGATTCTGGAAATAACTAGATTTAGCTATGGTAAAATAAACTTTATAAAATCATTTCTAAAGCTAGTCACAAGAGTAGTTTAATCTTCATAAAAACATCATACCATCAGGTATCTCAACTTAAATACCATTTTATGATGGTAAACATAGCTTTAAAGTTTAAATTACAAAACGTGGACTCTACAACCAGACCTTTACAGAAAATACAAATTTCAAAAGATAAGTCCAGTTCTTAAACAAAATAAAAAAGAAAACATTAGTCCTAATCCACTTCACTTATCATCAAAATTCTCTAGAGATGTCTTACATCTAAGGCAATAATCATCATCCAATCAACACCTAGAAAGAAGAAAATAATGAGCCAAAGCCTAATACAAGAGTAACATGAGCACACACAAACTTAGTTTAATGTAATGCATCATCCAATTGATTATTTCTTTAATTTAAATTGTAAATAAAACAACATTAGAGCACTCACACTTCGAGAGCATGCCACTGGGACTTTAGGTATCCTGAGTAGTAGCAACGGTATATCTCCTGTAGCACCATCTATAAAAACAGCCTCATCTAGGGTTTCAAGCCTTTATGCATCTTTACTTACCTTAGTCCATAATATAATAAGGCTCAGTCAGCCCCATAAGTTATGAGCCTTACTATATTACTTCTCTCCAAGCCTAAGGAGACGTTATTTCGATACCGTTTGCCTTATCAGCTACCTACTGAGCCACCTCAATATACCACACATAGGTAAGGATGGCTTAAGTGCTTAACTACTGCGCTGATATCACCGAGTAAGGTTATTGCTCTCCGAACCAGATTTAACAACCACACACAAACAAGAAAATCATTTATTGTGCCTTCTTTCATTATTAATTCATTTAGGATGCCTATGCTAACACGCAAGTTACTGTGTACCTTATTCCATTATCCGCAATCTAAAACAAAAGCAGAAGATAGATCAACTATCCATATTTGTTCAAGAAGGTAGTTCATATAAGTATTTAAATATATTATCCACTTATATAAAAATTCATATTAAACACTCATTTGATTAGACACAAAAGTTGAAACCCTGCCACTGTTGTGAAAATTGCCACGCCAAGGTACAGATAGATTTTCATTGTCTATCAAATCATTTTTTTTCCCTTTGCTTATAGTTCATTCACTTTAAAATTATTATTGCTTCTTATTATTTTATATAAGTCTTTTAATATATTATTGGCTTATAGGAAATGCTTTTTTTTTCTTAGTAAATTTTCTTTTGAAACAATATACTCCTCTTATTAAACATGGTTTAGCCTAGTATATTAATCTAAGCCAATTATAAGTTATTAAGCTTATATTAACTTAACTTAGCCAAGTTGATTAGCATTAATCATATAATCTAGTTACTAATTTATATTCAATAATTTCACTAAGACTACTTCACATGTCTTATAGGATCTTAATTTGTCTTGTTCATTTTAGCTTACTAATGTTTTTTAAGTCAAATTGAACTTATGTTTATTAATTAAGTTTATTTTATACTTTAAAAAATCTAATTAACTATTAAACTATTAATTCACTTAATTCATCATAAAGAAAACAAATGAATTCAACAAGAAAAAGTACAAACATGAAGTACTCTAGAACTAAACTAGGTCGTACGGAAGGCTGCATCAGCGAAACACCCCCTCAAACAGGACTGTATGAAGGATTAGTTGGTTCCAGGAAGAGAAATAGAAAACCAAACACCCCTCCAAATAGGCCGTTTCAAGGGTCGTTTCAACCTAATGTCTTTACACAAAAAGTTAAACGCCCCTCTAAATGGGTCTTTTGAACTTCAACAACTTTCCTTTGTTTTTTTTACCCTGATTTTAACTACTTATTTACATCATGCTTTCAACAAAACATTATAAAATCAACATATAAACTCATTTTCATGTCTATCTAATATTTCTACTTCACATTTCCTTAAATGGTAAATTACATTAAAATGTATCAACGTTTAGGGGTAAGTTTATTTAAGGTATCAATGTTTCAAGTGGTTAAAAAGAGGTATCAACGTTTTGCAAAGTGGCCAAATGGGGTATCAACATTTTAAAGTTCATTAAGGTATCAATGTTTTATAAAGTTTATTTAAGGTATCAACGTTTTAATTAGTTTTTAATTAAGTTTTTAAAGTTCTCATTGATGGTCAATTATTAATACCTTATTTAACTTACTTTGCAAAACGTTGATACCTCTTTTTAACCACTTGAAATATTGATACCTTAAATGAATTTGTTTCCAAATGTTTATTCCTCTTTTGAACTAGTTGAAATGTTGATACCTTAAATTAACTTACCCCAAGCATTGATACCTTTTATTGTAATTTACCTTTCCCTTAAATTATTTCATAAAACACTTGGAATACACATGCATATACATATTTAGATTTTAGCAAATATATTCATATATCTTTAATCTATCAATTCTATTATAAACCTTATTTTTATCTAGCTTTAATTCATCATTTTCATGCATAAATGACAATCAGAATAAAGAAAACAACTAACTTACTTGTTTAGCAAACTTAAGCTTCTTGATCTTCACTACTACTACTCCTTTTTAGTTGATGAAGCTACTTCTAGCTTAATTTCCTTCTTCTATCTTGTTTTTTAGCTTCAATTTCATTTATGATCTCTTTGAAATTGAGATTTAGGGTTGATTTTGAGAAAAGAAACGGGAAAAAGAAGAGAAAAAGAGAAGAGAAAGGAAAGAGAAGGTAGGTGGGAAAAATGAAAAAGAAAAGTAAAGGATGAGAAGATAAAAATATTTAAGGAATATTTATGGATAAGGGATTTGGGCTTAAAACTTTTGGATAATTATTTTAAGCACTGAAAATAATTAGAAAGAAATATAAGAATTTATAGAATAGAAATTATTAACTTGATTTTAAAATCAAGCTTAGGAATTTCATTTGTGAGAAATTGATATTTACTTTTGATTTGGACTTAAGAACCGATATTTATAAACATACAGAATAATTCAAAATTTATGGGGATTAAGGAAATGAAATTTAGACCAAAGTAACTAAATTGGCTTATTAAAATTTTAGGTGATTGAACTTAAGAAATTTGATTCATTTGAAAATTGAAAGTTAAGGAGTTTTAATTAAGAATTGGTTGAGATGATGATGATGCAATGTGATTTGTTGGAAAAGATGGCTAAAATAAATAGACAAATTGAAAGGAATATTTCTAAATCTCAAATTTCAATTTAAATCTATTTACTAATTTGAATTATGTTGAATTATCTAATCGTATTCTATAATTTATTTTACTTAATTTAATTAAAATACCTAAGTTCCATTTTTAAATTAAATTCTAATTCACGTTCAAAATTAACTACCTATTATATTAGTTAATTATGAAATTCTAACTTAGATAGGCAAAAATCTGAGGCATTTCAACAACCAATAAATGTGAAGTTTTATCGATATCCACATTTTTCAAAAATAGAAATTGATAAGTAGGTGGCTGATATGCTAAAATAAGGTGTCGTATAGTATACTACTATTCCATTTTCTTCTTCAATTCTCTTGATGAAAAAGAGATTGAAAATTGTGTTCAGGTTATTATAAGATCAAAATGCATCTTAGTGACATTGCTAAGAGTGCCTTTTGTACCTATGGAGGTCACTGTGAGTTTCGTATTATGCTTTTTGGTTTTCTTAATGCTCAATGACTTTCTAATCAATTATGAATAGAAATTTCTGACAACATTTATACAAGTTTGTCATCAATTTTTTTACGACATTCTAAAGTGGTAATCATTGAATAATAGCCACTACAAACTTCAATTAAGACTTGAGAGCTTTCTAGGGTTTATCGAGTTATCGTTCATTAAAGGCTATGCCACCATTGGAAGTCTTGTAATCTAATAGATATACTCCAACGAGATTTTTTTAGATGGAGTTTGTAGTAATAATGACCTTTATAAAAATTAAAAGAGGCATTATGTTCAACACTTATTTTAATGCTACTTGATTTTACAAAATACTTTATAGTGGAGATGGATGCCTTTAGGCTAGGGATTGTGTGTTGTCGTTCTTCAAAAGAACATCCTATGACTTATTTTAGTAAGAAGCTTCCATGAAATTCATAGAAACAATCTGCTTATGTTCAGGAATTGTATGTTATAGTGGTAGTCATATGAAAATGGAGACAATATTTGTTCTAAGGTCATTTTTGATTTGAACTGATCATAGTTGTTTGAAAAAGATCCTTGATAAGTCAATTCAATTAGTGAGGCAATGAAAATACATTTCCAATTAATTGATGATTTTCTATCGTTTGCAAGCAAGGGTTTGAAAATGTAGAGGTAGATTAATATCTCATTGGGGGAGGGACCTTTGGAGTATTATACTGAAATCTAGGTTTTTGCAGATTATTTTTTGACATTTATGAGGGGGAAAGCATCAAAGTGGTATCTTAAATGGAGAAATGGATTACTTTATTATGGAAGCTATTATTTTTGGTGCCTCATAGTTCCTTAATCCCACTCTTATTAAAAAGTATCATGCTTATAGTCATTTTGGGGATTTTAAAACTTATAAACGCTTGGGTGGTGAATTTTTTCAAGTGGGACATTAACATGATAAGAAAAAACTTTGTGCAGAAAATGTTCCATTTATTAATAGGTTAAATATTTTACTAAACCATAGTAGGATTGCTAGATTCCTTCATATACTCGTGTTTAGGAAGACATGAACATCGATTTATTATATGTCTTCCCAAATCTTAGGGTATACAATCATCTTTATGGTAGTGGATTGATTATCAAAGTATTACCATTTAGGTCGTTTGGAGAACTAATTCCCAGCTTCTAAGGTTGTCTCATTCTTTTTGCATAGATGTATCTAATAGAGATTTATCTTTGTGAGTAGATTTTGGAAGGAATTGTTTGCTTTGAGAGGCGCAACTTTATCCATGTATAGTGCCTATCATCCCTCAAAGTGATAGTTAGATGGAAGTTCATAATAGCACCATGCAACAATATCTCATATGCTTTGTAATGGATTGTCTTAATTTATGAGTCAAATTTTCACCACGAGTAGAGTTTGCTGACAACATCTTATATCATAGATGTGCTGGTGTTTTACCATTTGCTATGATGTATGGATGTTATCACCTACTATACCCTCTTGAGTTAAAGGAAATATTAAATTAAATGCTGTGGACATTAAGTTGCAATCTAGAGATAAGATTCTTTGATTGCTTAAAAAGCATTTGGATGATGCTCAAGTTAGGGTGAAATACTTTTTGAACCAAATATGCATTGATATGATATTTGAATTAGTGATTATGTATTCATGAAGTTGGAGCCCTATAAGCAAACCTCAGTCTCTAAGGAAGCAACAACTATGTTTTTTCATAAATTTTATGGGCCTTTTAAGATTTTACAAAAAGTAGTTAAGTGCGTCTATGAGTTAGAGTTACTTATTGATAGTAGGATAAATGATGTTTTTCATGTATCCAAATTGAAGAAGGATTATGGTGATTGATCCTAGCTCTACAAATACCACTTGTAGCTATTTGGAATCATCATTTTCTATGACCATTATCTATTTTAGGGTAAAGAAGAGTATCTCAAAATAGTTGAATTATTCCTTAGACAATGGTATAGTGGTAGGTTTATCTACTAGAAGATAGACTTAATCGAATTTTCACAGATATATTTAGAATACAACCTTGTGGATAAGGTTGTTTTTGAAGAATATATGGAAATTACAACAGCTAAGGGTTAAAGAGTAAAGAAACCACAATGGTTAACATATTTTGTAGCAAAATAGAATGAATTGTACTGATTTAACATTAATAAACAAAAAACAAATGGATCTATATTAGATTTAACTACTTGTAAGTATAAAAAATTAATATAAAAAGGAAAAGAAATAGAGTAAGGGAATCATGACTCATTCTCTTACAGAATTAATGTGTCTTTCTCATCCTCTTTTCTTAGGAGTTGATACCTTACTCAAATAATGCAATATCCTACAACAATCACAAGTAAAATCTTGATTAGTTGTATAGGATCTTATGCTGACTATCACAAGATCTAATATTATATGATTTAAGAAAGAAACTTACAGAGGAAAAGGTAAAATAAGTTCTATATAAGAGAAAAAGTAAAGTTCCAGTATGGCAGAAGTATAGTGTGTTCGAGAGGTTTAGATATTAGGTGGGCCTAGGAAGGACTTTAGCCCATCTAACAAATTTGAGTAGATTAAAAAGTAGATGAATTAGAAATTTGAAATAAAATGAAAAATTGGAAAATTACACACATGTGTAAGCCACCTAAATCTCTCTCTCTCAAGATTTCTATATGGTAATTTTCACATTGTTGCACAAATAGGCAAATTGCACGCTCTTTCTCTAACATTATTAATTTAACACGATGATGGAGAAAAAACAAGGTAATAGAAAATTGAATGTGAAAAAGAAAAACGTCAATGATTTTCTAAAGAAACAAGAATAATAGTGGCGAAGAGGGATGAGGACATATTAAAAGTATAATTCATGCAAATTAGACCCTTAAGTATTACATTTTAATGGCTTGATCATAATGATTAATATACTCTTTTACTCTAAAAAGATGGCTAGATTGATGGTTGTCATTTGTAGTGATTTTTCTCTTCAAATAATAGAAAGTCTCCTCTTTATTTCGTTTATTGCAACCTTACGTTAAGTGTTTTAGTCCATTCATTGCATCATATGGAATAAAGAAGAATGAGATATGATTCAATAGCTTTGTTACAAGGCAGTTAGCTATTATATACCTACTACATCATTTAGTTGTCATAGGAAAAAAATAAGGAATTATATTAGAATAGATGCAAATATCTATTGCATTGCTGTTGTAATAACTGTTTTATCATATTCTTAATGATAGATAGGCATGAGTCGAATGGTAGTGGTGTTTCCAAGATAAGGAAATCTATAAGAAGATGGTGAATAAATTATTAAATAGAAATTCAGGATATAAATTGTAAATTATTGTTTTGTATAATAACACAAGGTTATTAAATCTAACTAAATACCATAATAATAGTAATTTCCTTTTCCTTTAAAGTGGGGTAGAAGCACCTAAAAAACATCAAATAGTATAATCCTTAGGAGAGCTAACTCTAGCAATATCCTATTGCATGATATCCCAAATACACCTATGAGGTGTTTCAAAAACATGTAAACCTAAAGGAAATTAAAAGCAATTTTAGCCAGACTATCCGCAATGGTTACTTTTACGATAGGTGTGTTGAATCTAAACATCCCAACTGCATTGCAAAAGCTGGAATATAGGTTGTATTAGGTTCCAATGTCTTTGTTCCTTTGCACCTCGGTCAATTAGGAGTTGAACAACTACCATACGATACATCTCAAGAATGAGTCTTCTAATCCCCAAATGCCATGCAAGCTTTAAGCCTTGGAAAGCACCCCACAATTCCGCTACCATAGTTATGCTTTTGCTAATGTTCATAATGAAGCTGCTCACATGCCTTCCGTTACTATCTCTAATAATTCCCATTTGAACCTTGCCAATTCTATTCGAACCTTGCCAATTCTAAACCACTTTCCATTTAAGATCAGAACTCCCATTGTTGTTACTAAGAGGTTGTATGTAGAGGCTGTAGAGAAGATACCAGATGAGAAGCATCCCCGAAAAACTTGTCGTCATCTATATTTAGCATCGAAGGGTGTACTGCTGCTATGTGTTTTATAATTTCTTGAAGGAGTTTGCAATCAATTTTTTGCCAATTCCAGGATCCATTAGAATTACAAAAGTCGGCTACCACTACATCTACATTAGAAATATTAGAATTGGCATAAACTAATAGAGCTCCATCAATATCTACCCATCTATCTTTCTAGAATCTTATGCGCTTCCCATTACCCACAGGTTAAAAGACTCATTTCAAAGCCACATCCCAAATTTTGCTCAAGTGTTTCCATAAATAAGAACCATTTTTAGGGGTCATTATTTGAAATAAGTTAGAATCCAACATATTATATTTTGCAGGAATAACCTTCGACCTTTGAGATTACTTGTTCGATAACAAACCCCACACCACCTTGGTTAGTAGTGCATCGTTCATATCTTTTGCACACTGAACTCCTAGATCCTGATGATTTTTTGGTCTACAAACTTCCCCCCATTTTACAAGATTCACATGTTTTTTTCCATTCAAGGATTCCCAAAGAAAGGTTCTCTTAGTTTTATCAATATCACATAATCCCTTTGGAATACCTATTGATTGCATAGAACAAATAGAGATTGAGGTCAAAATAGATTGACTTTACATCAGTCTTCCAACTAAAGAAATATGTTGTGGATTCCATTTGTTAACTCTATCTTGATTCTGTCCACAATATGTTGGTATGTAGCTTTTGAAACTTTCCCATGCAGTAGCGGAACTCCTAAATCATTCTCCATATTTTCTGTACTATAAATACCCAGAATACTACTAATATGATCTTTCTCATCTTTTCCCACATTCGACAAAAAGAATAAAAGCGATTTACCACTGCTAAAAGATTAATCTTGGGCTACACATAAATTATTTAAGATTTTAGATGCACATGTAGCCTATTGAATTGTAGCCTCAGCATACAGAATCAGGTCATCTGCAAAGAATAGATGAGAGATGGAAAATTTTGATGCTCTAAATGTAATCGGCGTCCATTTGTCCTTATTTATAACTTGATTGATTGCATGAGCTAGTCGTTTCATACAAAGAACAAAAATATAAGGCAATACTAGATCTCCTTGATGTACACCTCTTGAAGGATTGCAGGGGATACTAGTGTTTTGGTTAACATTTGTGCATAGAACGGAATGGAAACAACTCATCATTACAGAAGACAGATAACTTAGAATACCGCATCTTTCAAAGCATCGTAAATAAAATTCCAAGTTAGTTGATCATATGCTTTTTCCAAATTGATTTTTAAAGCCACCTATCCCACTTTTCCACATTTTAATTTCATTGCATGAATAACTTCCTGTGCAATGATAATATCATCAACAATGTTTCTTCTTGAAATAAAGCTTGATTGTGTAGGATGCACCAAAGAACTCATAATGGGTTTCAACCTATTAGCTATCACCTTCATTATCGTTTATAGCTTGCATTACATAAACTAATAGGGCGCAACTGTTCGAGGCTTTCTGGTTTAGCTACTTCAGGGATGAGACAAACTAAAGTAGAATTAATCTTGCCATCCACACTACCCATTGAGAAAACCTACTATACCAAAGAATACAAAGCAGGACTTGCTATCTTCCATTTCTTTTGAAAGAAATGAGGATTGAAACCATCCAAACCAGCAATCTTCAAAGGTCCCATATCCATTATAGCTTGATAAATCTCATCAATAGTCATAGGTTTGCCTAACTCTTGAATCTATTCCTCTATTAACCTGGGAAAGCAGCTACTAATAGCAATAGATGTATTAACCATATCTTCTCCTATGTAAAAAGCCTTGAAGAAATTAATAGCTTGTTCTTTGATCATCATCATATTAGTACACCATTATCCATCTTCTAATTTTATCCTTACAATTTTTTTACTTTTTATACGAGCATTAATTGTTTTATAAAAGAACGATGAGTTTTTGTCGACTTAAGCAAGTCAATTAATGTTCGATCTTTGTCTCCATAGTAGATCTTCTTGAGTCAAAATTCTTTCAAAATCATCTCTAAGTTCCTTTTCATTTTTTCGCACGTTTGTCGTAGATTGTGACTTTAGGGCCTTTTATATACCATTCAATCTAGCAATGATACTTCTCTTTCTTTGGAAAATGTTTCCAAATGTATTTTTATTCCAATCCCTTGCCAATTGTGCAAACTTTTCAATCATGTCAATAAACGGAACCTCATTATTCCAATTCCACCTAAAAAATTCTTCCCAATTAGGGTAAGTGTACCATGTTGCTAGATGCTTGAACTTTTTTTGTGGAATCCTGTCAACAGATTTAAGAAGAATTCTTAACAACAAAGGGGAGTGATCTGAACCTATTTAAGGAAGATGAAAGACAGAGAGATCTTCTAAAACCATAGTCTAGTACTCTTTGACAAGAGCTTTGTCAAGTTTGGCATGACACAACCCTCTAAACTACTATAAAGCCTACATCTACAAGAGAATAGTTTGATATCCAATCATTGAATCTCCAATACGTAATTTGATGTTAGCTGACCATGCTCACTCTTTCCTCTTTGTGAATGATTGCATTGAAATCCCCAATAAGCACCTAGGGTCCTGAAGAATTTTCAGCAATAGCAGATAGTTTACTCCATAAACCTCGTCTCACAGTTGAACTGGGGCTTCCATTAACCACTGTTAGAAACATCGAATAACAATCTCACCAAGCAAGCTTTAGATGGATAAATTGCCAATCAGTTTGAATAATTTGAACCTGTACATCATCATACCACATAATCTAAATCCCACTAGAGAACCCATAAGCTTCGATACTTTGAGAATAAGGGAAATATAGCCGTTTGATGATCAAATCATCTTGAATTCCACTAACTCTAGGTTCCAACAAAGCAAGAAAATGAATCTTATACATTCTAATAAGAGATTTCATAACTGCATAAAAGAATTTTTAGCTGCCCCTTGGCAGTTCCAGCACATAATAGGAAAAGACATAAATAACTAGGGAAAAAAAAAAAAAAAAGGAACTAGATCCTATAAACTCAAGTTGTTGCCACCACCTCTACTTCTCGAAATTCTTTAGACTCACAAAATTGAGAATCTTCAACTTCATTATCAAATAAATCCTCTAGCTTCTCTAGCACTAGATTAGATTTGTTCTTGTTGAGCCTTCTACCACTTACATGTTTGAATTTGAGCTTATTCTTCATATTGAATCTGCATTGTTTGTCAGGAGGTTGCTCCTTACTCATCAAACGATGAAGGATGGAAGAACGTTTCATACCTTCTTAAGCAATTTGAGAAAGAGGCAATGTGGTCCTTCCCGTTACTGCTAGATTCTCCAAAATAATGACCTTATGATTTTCTCTATCTAAAATGCCCTGTGCTATATGTGAACTTACCTTTGGGGAGGCAGGGCTATGAATAAGATTATCATCTGGGTTATTCATCAATGTGTTTTCCTTCCTGGTCTTCAAAGAATTAGGATTAATATTTTCTTTGCCAGACTGGAGAAAGGCAACATTAGGCTTGACGAGATCCACTTTTGCTTTTGTCCCTGAGGCGGTCCACTAGCTTGCTTTCTACATTTAGAGGAAGAAGCCCCTAAATTTTTCTTGACATTAGCATTATTGGTTTTGGACATTTGTGGCTGACTATCAGGAATAAGCTCTTCGGATAAGGTCTCTTCCTTATTTTTTTTTTAAGTTTTCCTCTTCTAGATCTACAAGGATATTGAACCGAGTATTGGAAAGTGCTGTCATTTTTAGAATTCCCATTCTTATATGATTGTCCTTTATTACTCCTTTTCCCTCCTTTTGTGGCGTGGATCTAGGGCCTTAATGAATCAGGATTTTCTGACTATTCCATCATCGGATGATTACCACTTACCAAATCTGAACCGTTTTCTATCATCTCCATTTAAATTGCAATTGTTTTTATTTTTTTGAACAATTCTCACTAATGTGATCATAAACACCACACTTATAGCAGATGTAGGGTAAACCTTCATATTCCATCATTTGAATATGACCATCAACCAAAATTTTAGAGATCAAAGATTTATGAAGGTCTAATTCCACAAGTATGCGAGCAAATTTCCCTTGTTATGTAGCTATAGTATTGAAATCGACTTTAATGAATTTTCCCACAGTACCAGCAATAGCATGAATCACATATTTTTGATAGTATTGGATAAGCATCCTAAGAAAGCGTACCCATGTAGCAATCGCGGATATATTCTCATCTTTTATATTAAATGTAAGGCTACATAGCTGAACTGTAAGGTAGTGTCCCATTATTGTCCAAGGACCTCCGAGTAGGATAAGACAAATAATCCTCAGCATCCATAAGCTAAACTAGAAAATAGCCATTATCTAAGTCAATAATCTTAAACTCTCCTTGTGGTTTCCAAAGGATCCTTATTTGGTTCTCTAACATATGTTAGCGAATATTCTTACCCAAAAGTATTACCACAACAATTTGCTTCATGGATGCTAGCATCAATAGATGCACCCGATCAGAGAACGTGATCAATGATTATTGGCTGCTTATCTCCATTGAGACATTATCAGGCCTTATTTCTATTTCAAAAAAATCATCCGCCTCCTCAGCATATTCCTTTCATTGTTTAACAACTTGTCTTTGAACGATATCCCTTGATCAACCTTTTCTGATGGTTCTATCTTGTTTCTCTCTTTTTTTTGCTCGATTCCTATCATCGGATAGCGCCAGTGACAAGCCTTCTCCAAATGCCAGAGAATTCAACCTTTATTTTTTAATATGAATTGTTATTTATTCCTTCCTCAATCTATGTAAATTCGCAATAGGACAATCCTTGCCTATGAAGTTAATAATAGTAATTTCATGTAGAATAAGGACCAAATGGAATAATTATTTACCCTAAATGAATATATAGTTAATTTCATGCACCTAGATGTATCCTATATATTTAATTTTACTACTATTAAAGCTATTAGTTATTGAATTACTTTTATTACCTGCTAACCTTTAACTATAGTAAACCATTATAATAAACATAAAAAGGCAACTTGAAGTATCAAGTGCTAACGCATCCTCAAAACAATTGTTAAAGTGGATAGACCCTCTATTTTCTTAAAAATATGTACATATTTCTAGTAGAGTCAATATGGGCAAAAAACTGTTGCTATTTATATTTATTGGCAAGGATTTTAGGGTTTTAGAAATTATTGGTGAATATAGATATATTTTGAGCATAACGGAAAAAGAATATCCTTTAGAAGTTAGGAGATTTACAATATTTGACAAATTATTTCAAGGATGTATTTACTTTCATACCTAAAGTTTTTTTTTTAATTTCTTTAGCTACTTCACGTGGATTTTTTATATTTCACTCATGAGAGAGCTTTTCGACCTTTGAGTCTCTATGCTATGAACAATTGCGCGGTTTAATGAAGCATTGAACTATAAAGATGATATCTTACTAATTTTTGCAACATTTACCTGTTTATTTTATGTACTTTTTTGAAGTTTGAGTTAGTAAATTTAGAAGCTTAACTTTATTACAAAGTTTCGGGTGAAGTTACCAAGTAAATTCACTTTAAAATTCGCGACACACACAATTTACGAATTTAAGCATTTTATGAAGATTACAGAAGTCAAAAGTGTATTTTACAAGCAAATGTAAATCAATCGACATTTAGGAAGCTTTATCAGGAAAATAAAAAAAAAAATGTTTTTACAAACATAAGAAAGAGTGATAATATTCTTGATTGAACATGGATGGTATGGATAGCTATTCCACTAAAATAAACCACTGTTGATCTATAATTTTCATGAAAATTACCTTTCCTAGTATTTTTTTTATTCTCTTTCTTTATACCTCTTTGCATTTTTTTTTGTTTTCTTTTTATTATTTAGTGTATTAATTAAATATAAAAAAGAAAATAAAACAAAATCGGTCGGCTTATGATTTGGCCAGCTGAACTACTCCCTGGCATTGGCAAGCATCTAGAGCCAGTTTTACAGCACTTCCATTGCTGTGTAACAAATCCCAAATCGTGAAAGCTTTGGAAAATACAACAGAAAAAACCTCGTAAATGTCATTCTTACATTGCCATTTTGGAAAGTAACATTTTTCAAAACATGCCATGATTCGTACGTATATAAATATGACCTCTTAAGGCATGCTATATTCAACGGGCAGAAACACCAAAAACTCCAAGGAACAAAGATGTCTCCTTCTAATCTCTTCTGTGTCCTCATTGTCATTATTTTTGCAGCCTCTGCTCAAACCGAAGCAGTAGAGTTCCGAGTAATCGATCGAACCGGGTACATATCCGGGTGCAACCGATACAAAACCGAAATAGGAGATTTCTACACCAAGCAGATCATGGGAGCTGCCTCAAGCTTCATTTGGAGAACCTTCAACCAATCCGAATCCGAAAGACAGAACTTCAAGGATGTCACCCTGATGGTGGAGAGCTTTGGCCAAGTCCCACCCTATATGGTATCCCGAAGTTCGGGCAATGCGGTTTGGATCAATGCGGATCATATCCAGAACTATTCAGGTGATGCCCTTGTCGAGTTTACGGGGATTCTTGGCCACGAGCTTACTCATGTGTGGCAGTGGAATGGAAATGGAATGGCACCTTTCGGCTTGCTCAATGGAATTGCGGATTACGTGAGGTTTAAGGCGGGCTGGGCTCCACCTGAGTGGGTGAAGAAGGGCTCCGGTTTGAGGTGGATGAGGGCTATGCTGTCACTGCTTATTTCCTCGACTATTGCACTTGCCTCAAGGGTGACTTCATTGCTGAGCTTAACAGGATGTTGAAGACGGGTTATAGTGATGATTATTTCCTAATGTTGCTCGGGAAGACTGTTGATCAGGTATGGAGTGACTACAAGGCAATGTATGGCAACAGACAATAATTAAGGAATAATTATTCATGGAGCAAAACCTAGTATGGGTAATACATGTTTGGTTTTTCAAATAAAATGATTTCTTTCTTGTATGAGTTGAAATTTCGTGAGAAGAATAAGTTGGAAATTTGGTGCCTTTGTGTTTTTTAGGCTTTTTTTCAATTCAAAGGTGTTGGTTTCTTTTCTTGTATTTTATGTCTTCAGCCAACTTTCATAAAATAGAAAATAAAAATTGACAATAAACATATACTTATAATAATGCTATAATTGTATATTTTATTTTTGTTGCTCAATAGCCCACTAGCCCAAGTAGATGCATATGTTGAAAATGCAGTACAATCATAATATGTTTTTTAGGGAAACTTCAATTTGTTGTGGCTGGATGTTTCTTAAAAATATTAAATTATATATATTCACATATAAATTTACTGTAAAAAATTTCCAATGCTATCATTTCTTCAAAATTTTTATAATGATGAAGAAAAGCTATACCAGTGAGATCCTTTTAGTGAAAATCATTTAGAAGGAAAATATACTAAAAAGGTCATTGTATTTTCTCAGAAAAAGTTAAAAAGATTTTGCTTATATGTCTTCGAAGGTTTTAAACTATAATGACAAACTATTCAATTAGTTTTATGGCTAAAAAAAAAAGAAACTATTAGATTAGTTGTTTTTTCCTAATTTTTTTGACATTATTTATTTTGACATTTGTTAATCGATGTATTTGAAATACACGCACACATACACACAATACCAAAAAGATGGAAATAAATATATATATATATATATATCCCTTCTTACAAAATTAAGCACCAATAAATCCTTAAAATATTTGATTCATGTACCTTGTATTTCATTCACTTTCAAAAATAACAATTAAATTTTTACTTTTAAATGCATAAGATATATTTTTTATTTCTTTCTTCAAAAGAAGTAAAGTGCTTAATTTTCACTTCGTAATTTATATACCTCAATTAACACCAGCATCATGATTATGAAATATAAATAAATAACATACAAATAATAAGTTAGTTTTACAAACATCATACTAGATAAAGAAAAAGAAAATGCAAACAGCCAGAGAAGCAACGGAATAGGCTTGAGATGAGTTTTATATAAAGGGTAATTGTTAGCTCAGGTGGGTCGATATACCTTATAATGATCCAACTCCTGGCTCTCGTGGATTACATCCCTAATAAAAAATGAGGGTGGAGATTGTGACCACAAGATGGAAGATAGTAATAATGGACGATGGGGCTGTAAGGATTATGAGAGAGTAAAAGTAAGCAATGACGGGCTATAGTATTATAAATAAATAAAATAAATGATCATCCGATTATTTTTTATTAAGTATTGTATGTACTATATGTTTTAATTTTATATTATTTTTTTTATTTTACTTGGGTTTCTCATTTATTTATTTATCAATATTCCATGCTAAAAAGTAAGTAATAAAAGAATGGATAAATAAGATAACTTCTTGAAGAATAAAGAAATAAGGATGAAGCAATCAAGTTTAATATTTAATATAAAATTTAAACCACCCTTAGTCTTTTTTGAGGCATAACTACATCAAACTGAGAACGTCACCTCATTAACCACACAAATAATGGCCAAAACCTACACAAAGCTCTATGATTACAAGTGTAGTGCACATTGTCGATGAAATGTACGAGAAGTATTATGCACAACACTAGGATATATATATACATATATATATAGAATAAATTTTCTGTTCAGGACACTAATTTAAATTAATTCCTTAAATAAGATCAAAATGAAAATAATTACCAATTTACCATACCAAAATCGCATTATTATCACATAATATTCGAATGAACAGTAAATGTATGTATATCACGTCTTTAAAAGACGATATATGCATACATATCGTGACTATAAACCGTGATACATGTTTGAACGTACGGAGCAATATCGCGATTATTAATCGCAATATCCGTAGAAATACTTATATCATGATTAATAACCGCGATATTGCGACAGTACTTAAACATTAAATCGATTCTTTCATGCGATTTTTGTGTAAAATCGAACATCTTGTTTCTTAAATGTGATTTTACAATTGGAAATTGGTAATAATTTCATCAAAGCAGCATATTAGTAATTATTTTGTATAGGAACCTTAGACATGTATTGGACTCTTTCAAAATAAGTACAAATAACAAGAGCATTTATGAAGAAGAAGATAAGTGTTAATATAAATTAAATAAGAAAAATAAAAAATTATATGCACGGAAATTAACATTTAGCCCAATTTCAAATAACATATCAAAATTTTAAGTGATTAAAATAATAAATTTTTTGATTTTATATAGAGAATTATGTGAATATGCTATTATAATGCTGTTAATTCGAGTTAATATGACACATAGATTAACGTTTAAGCACTAATAATGTGGCTATTAGTAAAAAATTAAAACTAAAAAGAAAAACAATTCAAAAATATATAATTCTAAATAAAAAGAAGTATAATTTGCCTCTCAATGACTAGGGGTGCTTGGAATATTCACAAGCGGGATTGCAAACGAACTGGATTGCTTGCGAGCTATTTGAACTTGACTCAGCTTGAACTTGATTAGTAAATGAGTCAAGCTTGGCTTAGTTCGAGCTCAAGAGCTCGATTAGTAAATGAGTCGTGCTCAAGTTTCAAATAAAGCCCGTTTATCAAAACAAACCAACGTGGAATGTTGATTTAGGCTCATAAAGAAGCTCGTGAGTAGGCTCGTTAATAGATTTGTAAACAAGCGTGTTAGCAAACTTATGAATTTAATATTTATGTTATATTATATATAAATATAACATTAAAACAAAAAAAGCTAATATATATTTAATATTTGTATATATATTTAGTTACACTTATATATTATTTTAAATTCGAAAAAAAAGATACGAAAAATTAAATGGAAAATGAGTTATGTAAATGAGTTGAACTCAAGTTTTAATTTTAGGTCCGACAAAAGCTTAACTTTGTTTGGGCTCAATTTGTAAACAAACCGAGCTTGATTCTGATTTTTAGACTCAATAAAAAACATAGCTTGAGCTTAGTAATTTTTAATCAAGTCGAGCTCGAGCCTTCAAAAGTTTACCTCAAGTTAGCTCATTTGCAGCTTTATTTACGAGTCAAAACTTAAAACAGGTTATTCTTTTGGAAATATTTACAATGATTTTTTTTAAAAATATTTTCCGTTGAATGTCAGTTAATCAGAGATTACTCTCATCTAAAAAGTGCATTATAATGAATGTTAGCATCTTATCAATTAAATTCATTTTGGGGCCTTCTACTTTATGATAAAGACCTTGATCTCCGTATAATACTAGTGCCCTCAGTATGGTTCAGACACTATGAATGATGAAAATCCGCTGAATCTAAGTCCAAACCAGAAACTGATTCCGTGTCTAAAGATACTTTTCATATTTGTATTTGCCATATAATAGGATACTTAATGAGAAAAATCACTGTACTTTGGGTTTTCACCACTTTTCAGGAACTAATGGCGACTATCTCCAACATTACTTTTCAAGCTATACTGTGGAGTTAATGTTTTGTTTAAGATTTAATCTTCTTTTTAACAGCAAATGAGTGTTTTCAAAAAAATTGTGCCATTAATAATTGAGAATAATATTTTGTTAATAATGACGGTAAGAAAGCAAAATTATACAAGAAAATAAAATTAATTATTGCATAAAATTAGACAGATTTGTCAAAGAGTGCAGAAACTTAGAAAGATTTATCAAAGAATTATTCTCAGCAACTAATGCTTAGATCAAGGAGTTAATATAGGTAGGGAGAATTGTCAAAAGAATCAATATTGCTAATATTGTTGCTATTTTTATTGTTGTTTATTCTTTTATATATACCGATCTTGTATACAAATTTATTCAATACAAATAAGTAATTCAAAGATATATAGAATTGTTTACGGTATTAGAGCTTGATATTCACAAGCTTTAAAATGAAAATTAAATCTTTTATTTCCGGGTTAAATTAGACTCCAACAATAATCTTATATCTTGTGTGGGGATCACACATTCTTCATTTGTGATTATGATAATTGTTTTGACATTAAATTTGGCTTACATGGCTTCTAGTTCTCTCTCTTTGTTTTTTCTTTTTAAATATTTTCCTAGATAAGAAGCATGTATTTGACCCTTCTTCTCCCTCTTTCTTTCGACTCCCTCAATATCCCTATAAGAATCAGTCCATTGATGACCCAAACTCCACTTCTATGTTTAACTTAGATCCAGTTCACTTCTTTGCATATATGTATATGGCATATCCTTGCACAAAGAAGGATAATGGAGAATCCATTCCGCTATAAATGAGTCAGATTAAGACAATATGATACCAGGTTTGAGTTTGACTTAAACTTGATTGAGCTTTAAATTTCAAGCTCGAATTCGACTTGAATTAATACTCAATAAACTTGAGTTCGACTCGATTATTCCTGTAAAATTTAATCCAACTAAAAGGTAAGTTGGGATTTAAGAATAGAATAGATTTTTAGTTAACTTGCTCTTAAATATAATAAATGTGGATCATTAAATATGAAGGGAAAAAAGAAAAGAAAAAATCAAGATACGAAGATAGGTTTTAAAAATGAAAAAAATACAAGTTTTATAATCCTATTTATAAAATCTATAGAAAGACTTGAATAGGCTTACAGGTTATTCGAATCGAATATTTTAAAATTCAAATCCGATATGATAACTACTCAAAAGTAGCTCAAAATCGAACTGACTCGACTACATTAGTTAGATATGACTTATAACCGAGTCAAACTAGTTAGCAAGTAGTCTTAACTTATAGTCCAATGAGAAAAGTAAAATTGTCACATGCTAGTTACAAAGGCATGAAAACAAAAAGTCCTAGGTTGAGCAGCAGAATGAATGTAAGGATCAAGGTATATTATTTTCAGAAGGTTTATGACTTAATGGCATATTTAATAAAAAGATTAATGACTCAAATTACTATTTTACCCAAATATTTATGACTTAGGAAAAATAACAACATTGTTTTTACAAACATAAGAATAACTACAAACTTCACTGAATATTTAATTTTTATGGAAATCATACTTTCCTAATATTTTCTAATTCTTTTTCTTATAGCTCTCTTCTTTGTTTTTTTTTATTTCTTTTTATTCTTTAGTATATTAATTAAATATAAAAAATAAAATAAAACAAAATCAGTCGGTTTATGATTTAGCCGGCTGAATGGCTACTTGGCAACCTTCTAGCTCTAGCCATTGGCGGAGAGCCAAATTTACAGCACGTCCATTCCTGTGTAAACAACCAGAAAAACAAAAATAAAAAATTTAAATAATCCCAAATTGTGAACGCTTTGGAAAATACAGCAGAAAAAACCTTAAATATCATTCTTACGTTTCCATTTGGAAAGAAACATTTTTCAAAACATGCCATGCTTCATGTATAAATATGATCTCTAAGGCATGCTATATTAACAGGCAGAAACACCGAAAACGCTTAAAAACAAAGATGTCTCCTTTATCTCTTCTGTTCCTCATTGTCCTTTATTTTTTTCGCCTCTGCCCAACCGAAGCCGTTGAGTTCCGAGTAATCGATCGAACGGGTACATACCCGGATGCAACCGATACAAAACCGAAATAGGAATTTCTACACCAAGCAGATCATGGGAGCTGCCTCAAGCTTCATTTGGACAACCTTCAACCAATCCGATTTCGAAAGACAGAACTTCAAGGATGTCACCCTGATGGTGGAGAGCTTTGGCCAAGTCCCACCATATATGGTATCCCGAAGTTCTGGCAATGCGGTTTGGATCAATGCGGATCATATCCAGAACTATTCAGGCGATGCCCGTGTCGAGTTTACGGGGATTCTTTACCACGAGCTTGCTGATGTGTGGCAGTGGAATGGAAATGGAATGGCACCTTTCGGCTTGCTCAATGGAATTGCGGATTACGTGAGGTTGAAGGCGGGCTGGGCTCCACCTGAGTGGGTGAAGAAGGGCTCCGGTTTGAGGTGGGATGACGGCTATGCCGTCACTGCTTATTTCCTCGACTATTGCACTAGTCTCACGAATGATTTCATTGCTGAGCTTAATAGGATGTTGAAGACGGGTTATAGTGATAATTATTTCCAAATGTTGCTCGGAAAGACTGTTGATCAGTTATGGAGTGACTACAAGGCAATTTGTGGCAACTGATAATGATTAAGGAATGATTAGCAAGGAGTAAAACTAGCATGGGTAATACATGTTTGGTTATTAAAATAAAATGATTTCTTTCTTGTATGAGTTGAAATTTCATGAGAAGAATAAGTTGGAAATTTAGTTCCTTTGTGTCTTGTAGAAAAGGAGTTTGCTGTCCTGAGTTTGATATCTTCTTCATGTCCCATGAATAAATATTTGGCAAGAGTTAAATAAATTTAAAAAATAAAAAAATTTCTAAAATAAATGAAACACTTTATAACACATGTTAGATGTTTATTTACAGAAACATAAAAAGAACAACAAGCTTAGAACAATAAATTTTTTTATCAAACATATTGGTTTCTTTTCTTGTATTTTATATCTTCAGCCAAGTTCCATAAAATTGATAATAAACATATACTTATAATAATGCTATAATTGTATGTTTTATTTTTGCTGCTCAAAAGGCCACTAGCCCAAGTACATGCATATGTTGAAAATGCAGTATAGTCATAATATGTTTTTAGGGAAACTTCAATTTGTTTTGTGGTTGGATGTTTCTTAAAAATATTAAATTATATATATTCACGTATAAATTTAACTACCAAAAATTTCCAATACTTCCGTTTCTTCAAGATTTTTATAATGATGAAGTAAAGCTACACGAGCAAATAAAATTAACGAGATCCTTCTAATGAGAAGCATTTAGAAGAAAAATATACTAAAGAGGTCTTTGTACTTTTTCGAAAAAAAGGTTAAAAAGATTTTGCTTATGTCCTCTAAGGTTTTAAACTATAATGACAAACTATTAGATTAGTTTTATGGCTTTAAAAAAAAAACTATTAGATTAGTTTGTTTTGTATTTTTTCTAATTTTTTTACATTATTTATTTTGACATTTGTTAATCCCTGTATTTGAAATACACACACATACCGTTGAGTTATAGATCCAACTCATATGGAGTAACCATAAGGCAATGTATGGCAACTAATAATGGTTAGAAAATGATTAGTCACGGAGCAAAACCTAGTATGGGTAATTTATCTTTGGTTTTTCAAATAAGATGATCTCTTTCTTCTATGAGTTGAAATTTCGTGAGAAGAATAAGTTGGAAATTGAGTGCCTTTGTGTTTTGTAAGCTTTTTTAGTTCAAACATGTTGGTTTCTTTTCTTGTATTTTATGTTTTTAACCACATTTCATAAAAAAAAATATAATAAACATATACCTATAGTAGTGCTATAATTATAAGTTTTATTTTTATTGATCAAAAGCCCACTAGTCCAAGTAAATGCATATGTTGAAAATGTAGTACTATCATAATATGTTTTTGAGGAGAACTTTAATTTGTTTTGTGGCTGGATGTTTATTAAAAATATTAAATTATATATATTCACATATAAATTTAACTACAAAAAATTTCCCATACTACGTTTCATCAAGATTTTTATGATGATGAAGAAAAGGCTATACTAGGTACATTTTACAAATAAAATTAACAAGATCCTTCTAGTGAAAAGCATTTAGAAGAAAAATATACTAAAGAGGTCTTTGTAAGTAAAGTAAGATTTCACTATAAGTCTATTATCTGCTCACTTACAAACTTCCCTTGGAAGCTCCCTCAAAAGTCGACAATTGCTTATTTGAGGCATCAAAAGTCTTAGTCTTGGATGAAGCCAAAGATATTCCTGAGACAGCAGAAATCTATAGGAGAATAAGCTACAACATGCTTAATGAGAATATTACTGCAAAATGTACCCATACAAATAAAGAACAAGCAAGTTTGTTAAGCAACCATACACTATGTAGCAAACAGATGACCAACAGATACGTATAGTCATCCGGAGACAATACGTAGAATGAACTTACGCCCTCTGCATCAGGTTAGAGAATGCTTTGAAAAGGGGGTCCTTGCAACCATAACTGATTTGAAAAAGGGGCCTTACGGCCAGTACTGCTAGTTCCCAAGCGTAATCTCATAGTGATCGATTCGGTAAGACTCTTCCAGGAGGTCGTATCTCCCGAATGATTTAGTTCCTCAAGCTACAACAGGGCGCATACTTTATGTACTGTTAGTCATCCATTCGATCCCACGCGTAGGAGTAGTTGTGAAAATGAATGTGATCAACTTTATGCAATGCGTGACTCATTTCCTTAATTTACCTCAACCATATTATATCTCATTTGGCAGGTGACCTAGTAATTAATCACACAATTATCATGAAAGATAAAGTGACAATGCATATTAAACATCTATATTGAGGTTTTGATATACTTAAGATTCATTAATCACAGCACAACACACAAATGCATCCTCGTATATTCCTACAACATGAACATTTTCATTTTCATTTTCATCTTTTCCCTATTACTTGTGTAACTATTCTACAATCACATATAAGATATGTAAAACATAGGAAAACTCACCCAGTCATGATGATAACTCTTAATCAAAGTAATCTTTGGAAATGGGGGAGTTGTTTCCTTCGTCACTTGAACCAAAGATATACTTAGAATGAGTATTTCATATCATTCTTACTCAACTTCCTAACTATTAATTCTATTATTGGTAGATTTCCTGGTTACCTAGTTTAAACCTTCAAACGATCATACGTAACCCATTTTAACTTTGATTTTTGCATATAAGTAGTCAATTTCTACTTATTTTGAATACCTATCCATTTTTAAGGTTATTTCAATCATGTAAGGTCTTTAAAGTCTCAAAATGACAGAGGTCGGATTTTCCCATATTTCATTTTAACTTCATTTTTACATTTTCTAAGAGTTTTACTCTATATGGACCCTCCATGGTGTCCCTTTACATGTCTAAGTTCAATTATAAATGAAACTTGAATAATAGCTCATTTTCACCCCATGATCTTAGTGATGTTGCTAAGAAAATTTTCTTAAAGAAATTCCTATAATAATTTTTTTTTGAACACTTCATCTTCTTTGATAGAAAAATATTGAGTTCATGTATTTATGAAAAGTTCAAAGTTGGAAATTTTTCACTACTCTTATTTATGTCATGGTATCTTAACAAAATTTGACATGAATTTTTTTTTTGTTTGATTATTTTTAAAATACCAAAATCAAGCTGCATTGAGTAGAAAAATCAAAGTTTCACATCCTCATTTATTTTCTATATGTCTCATAATTTTTGGAAAATATAGGGGATGGAGCTTGTTTTTAAATTTCTCTTTTCACTGAAGGGTTTTCCATGTATTGAAAATGAATTTTTGAAAATATTTTATATAATAAAGAATTGTCAACATGTGGAGGTTTAGAATTTCATGGATCTCCCATTTTATGCTAGGCTCTCTAAATTAGTAAGTGAATATCATGATAATCTATGATCATCATCTTGCTCTTACTTTTAAATTTGGAGGCTTTTGGCCATCATAGCACCTCGATTTCAAAAATTCATTTTTTCATTAACACAACATCACTATGAGAATCATACGTTTTTCGAGCACAAAAAAATTATTTCTTTAAACAACGTAATACCAAAATGAACATAAACGTAAATTGTTAATAAGCAGGAATGGATCGAGGCAAGGGCCGATAGGGATCCTAGCTCCCCTAAGCTCGGAAAAAAACTAATTATTATAATATATAAAATAGAAAATATGTTATATTATATATTTTAATTAAAAAAAACTAATATGCGTGCTCTCCACCCCCACCCGCCACCCCACCCAAATCATATGGTTCTACGTTCGTCCCTATTAACAAGGGATAACAAATATGAACATTAAGGTAACATGAGGAAAAATGGGAGTCTTAAATTTAAGGCAAGGCTCCCCAGGACTTGAAGCAAACAAGTCACCAAGATAACATGAAAATTAAAATGGTAGTCTTAGATTTAGACAAGGCTCCTCAGGACTTTGAATTGGACAAGTCCCCTTTATGACTTGAATATGGATAAGTCTAAGATTAGATTTAAGACTAATTTTCTTAAGACTTGAAGTGGCTAAGTCTCGAATATGAAAATAAACTTATAAGAAAATGGATTGCATAAAAATGAAAATAAAAGTTAGGTTAGTGAGCAATATGCTTTAAGAAACACACACACACACACACACACACACATAAAGTTAGGTTAGCAATCATAAAGAAACATGAACATAAACTTGAGTATATCTTGTTGCACTTTCCATTCCTAGCATGATGTATCATTAGAATATTTTATGAAACTTGCATAAAGATACAAACATATCTTATAAAACATAAAGTAGGGAGAGTGTTTGCCTAAATAAAATGGATAGATTATATGTGTGTTAAGAGAGGGAGAGATGAGTTGAGAGGGAGAAGAGAAAGAGAGGGAGGGGTGGCAATTTGAAGGGAGGAGAGGAGAGAAGGGGATTTGAGAGAGTGTAATGAAGTATAAAGTGTAAAAAATGAGAGAGAGGTGTGGTATTCATAAAGAATAAAGAAAAATTGAAACATAAAAGTGAGAGAATGGGGATAGAGAGAGAAATCCAACGTTTAGGGGGAGTGGGGAGAGAGAGAGAGAGAGAGAGAAGAAAAGAAATAAAAAAATATTATGTAAAGTATGGTAGATTAAATGAGTGTAATAGTAGGTTGTGATATGTGTAAGAGTGTAAGCAAAAGTGATTGATAAATAATGATGAATAATAATAAATAGCAATAGAAGTAACATTATATACTGATAGAAAGTAAGATACGCGTAGAATTGTACTTAATTGATAAATTTATGATTCGATAAATTAGTATACAATATAAGAATAATAAATCAATATTATTTTATTATTAATTGTTATTCGGTTTTGCTGATTCTTGATTTACGTATTAGCGGTTGGATTGTTTTGCATAAGATTTCTGGAATGATTAAGGTATTAAAACTTCTTACTGTTTTAGGGTTAAGCTTTCTTAAATTTATTTTTTAGGGCTTCTACTCTTAATTGAGTTGTTCAATATTTTAGAGTTGTGAAACTTTCACTAATCGTGTTAGAGTTTTTAGGGTTTAAGGTCAACTTGGATTAGTTCTAGAGTTTTTAGTTCCAGCTTCGGCTCTAGAGTTTATATTTAAATTTATCAAAAATGTTGGGACTTATGATGTGAGGTTGAAGGCGGGTTTGGCTGCACCTAAAGGTGAAGAAGGGCTTCAGTTTGAGGTGGGATGAAGGCTATGTCGTCGTTGCTTATTTCCTTTACTATTGCATTAGCCTCAAGGGTGATTTCATTTGTGAGCTTAATAGGATGTTGAAGATAGGTTATAACGATAATTATTTCCAAATGTTGCTTGAGAAGACCGTTGATCAATTATGGAGCAACTATAAGGAAATGTTTGGGAACTAATAATAATTCATGGAGCAAAAGCTAGTATGGGTAATATCTTTCGTTTCATAAATAAAATGATTTCTTTCTTGTTTGAGTTGAAATTTTGTGAGAAGAATAAGTTCAAAAATTTGGTACCTTTGTGTCTTGTAAGCTTTTTTCAATTCAAATATGATGGTTTCTTTTCTTGTATTTTATGTCTTCAGCTAAGTTTCATAAAATAGTAAAAGAAAAAAAATTTGATAAACGCATATCTAAGTAATGATATGCTATAATTGTATGTTTTATTTTCATTACTCAAAAAGCTCACTCACGAACTAGATGCATATATTAAAAATATATGCATAATATGTTTTTAGGATAACTTTAATTTGTTTTATCTCTGGACGTTTCTTAAAAGTATTAAAATATATATATTCACATGTAAATTTGGCTACAAAAACATTTGATTCCTACCCTTTCTCCAAGATTTTTATAACGATGAAGAAAGATTGTACTACGTACTTTCTATAGCTAAAATTAATAGGATCCTTCTAGTGAAATTTAGCAAAATATACTGAGAGGTTTTAAAACTTATAAATGCCTGGTTGGTGAATTTTTTAGGGGTACAAGGACATGATGTGGAAAACTTTGTGCGACGATGTTTCATTTGTCAATAGGTTAAATATCTTACTATATCATAGCAAGATTGCTAGATCCCCTTCATATACTTGATCGTGTTTGGGAAGACATTATTAAGGGTTATCACATGTCTTCTCAAGTCTCAAGGTATATTGTGATCTTTGTAGTATGGGTATAATATAGAAGTATTGCCATTTGTATCCTTTGAAGATAGGTTACAGTGATAATTATTTCCAAATGTTGCTCGAGAAGACTGTTGATTAGTTATGGAGTAACTACAAAGCAATGTATGGCAACTGATAATGATCAAGGAATGATTATTCATGGAGCAAGACCTATTATGGGTAATTTATCTTTGGTTTTTCCAATAAAATGATTTCTTTCTTGCATGAGTTGAAACTTCATGAGAAGAATAAGTTGGAAAATATGGTGCCTTTATGTCTTATAAGCTTTTTTAATTCAAACATGTTGTTTTCTTTTCTTGTATTTTTGTCTTCAATCAAGGTTCATAAAATAGAAAAAAAAAATTGATAAACATATACCTATAATAGTGCTATAATTGTATGTTTTATTTTTATTGCTCCAAAGCCACTAGATGCATACACACACACACATATATATCTTGAACATGTAGTATCGTCGTAATATGTTTTTAAGGTAAAGTACACCAAAAGGTCCCAACGTTTGGGGTTAAGTTTATTTAAGGATTCAACGTTTCAATTGGTTAAAAAGAGGTCTTAATAGTTTAGAATAAGTTCATTTAAGGTCTCAACATTTAAAGAAGTGAGTTAATTTGGGTCCCTAACGACACGTGTCAACAGAAGAAGAGTCTTCTGAGTTTCAAGCAAATATTCTCTCCTGTTGATACATGTTCTTAGGGACCTAAATTGACCCACTTATTTAAATGTTGGGACCTTAAATGAACTTATCCCTAAATATTGTGATCTTTTGGTATAACTCACCTTATGTTTTTAGGAAAACTTCAATTTGGTTTGTCTCTCGATGTTTTTTAAAAATTAAAATGTATACATTTACATGTAAATTTACCTAGCAACAATTTTCAATACTACCTTTTCTCTAAGAATTTTATAAAATGATGAAGACAGGTTGTACCGCATACTTTCTACAGATAGAATTAATGGGATCCTTCTAGTGAAAATTTAGAAAAATATACTAAGGGGGTCTTTGTTTTTTTCAGAAAAAGGTAAAAAAGAATTCGCTTGTGTCTTCGAAGGTTTTAAAGTAAAATGAAAAAGGATATTAGATTAGTTTGTTTTGTCTGTTTTCAATTGTTTTGACATTTGTAATTCTATGTATTTGAAAGAATATATATGTATATGTGTGTATATATAGAAAGACACACACACATACACACAAAATACCAAAAAGATGGAAACACACATGGATATGTATATCCTTTGCTACAAAATTAAGTAATAGTAAATTTTTACTATAGTTGATTTATATACATTGTATTTCATCCACTTTTAAAAAAAATTAATTTTTTATTTCTCAATTCATAAGATATATTTTTAATTTGGTCCATTAAAAGTAGTTAAGTACTCAATTTTCACTTCCAATTTCCATGCCTTAACTAACATTATCATTGTGATTGTGAAATATACAGAAATAACATACAAATAAGTTAGTTTACAAACATTGGATTAAATATGAAACAAATACCCAAAAATATGGTAAGAAACAAAGGGAAAATGAAAAAAAGGAAAAAGAAAAGTTAAACAAGTAGAGTAGTAACGAGATAGGTTTGAGATGATTTCTACAAAACTCAAACTTGTCCAATACCTTGTTAGACTTTCCAAAATTCGATCCGAAGCCTACCCCACCCATGATGAATAGGGTGTTGAGTCAGATGAGTTGATATACCTTATAATTACCCAACTTCCAACTCCTAACTCTTGGCCGCTCATGATTACATCCCTAATGAAAAGTGATGGTAGAGACTATTACTACGGGATGGAAGATAGTAATGGATTATGAGGCCATGAGGATTATGAGAGAGAAAAAGTGAAATATGGCCCACTATTGTATTCCAGACAAATGAATAAATCATTATCCTGTTAATTTTTATTGAGTATTGTATGTACTATAATTAATTTTATATTATCCTACTATTTTTTATTTGACTTTGGTTTCTCATAGGTACTTGACTTGATTTGTTTATCAATGCTAACAAATAAGTAAATAAAAAAAAGCGAATAAATATAATAAGTGATTAAAAAATAAAGAGATAAGGAAAAACAAAATAAAGCTAAATATTTAATGTAAAATCTAGACTACCATTAGTTTTTGGACACATAACCATCTCAAACTGAGAACTTCACCACATTACCCGCATAAATAATGGCCAAAGCCCATTCTACAATTACCAGTACAAGTGTAATGCACATTCTTAATGAAATTTACAAGAAGTCTTATGCACAACACTAGGGTTTCTATATATATTTTAAAATAAATATAAATAAAAAAAGCATTAATGAAGAAGAAGATAAGTATTATTATTAACTAAATAAAAAAGAAAATATTATATGCACAGAAACCAACACTTAGGCCTAATTTTAAATAAAAGATTGAAATTTCAAGTGATTAAAATAACAAATTATTTGGTTAATATAGAGGATTTGTCAAGATGCTATTATAAGGCTGTTAATTCAAGTTAATATGGCACGATAAATTAACATTTGATCACTAATAATGTGATATTATAATGAATTTACAACTAAAACAAAAGAAAAATACAAAATATAAAAATCTAAGTATAAAAAGTATAACTTGCCTCCTTAAGACTAATAGAATGCTACAAGTCGAAGCTGTAAATGAGTCGAGCTACTTGTGACCTACTCAAGCTTAGCTAGCTTTAAGCTCGGGTCAATTGAGCTCAATAAGTAGACAAGTCATCCTCGAGTATTAAATAAAGCCCGTTTATCTAAAAAACCAAGCTCGAGTTTCAATTTAGGTTTGTAAGCTAGCTCGTGAATAGGCTAGTAAATAAGCTTATGAGTAGATTCGTTGATAAACTCGTGAATAAACTTACCAGACTTATGAATTTAATATTTATGATATATTATATATAAATATAATATTAAAAAATAAAAACTAATTTCTATTTTAATATATGTGTATATATATATTTGGTAGCTTTATATATTTTAAGTTTGAAAAAAAATCAAGTATGAAAATTTAAATGAAAAATGACTTATCTAAACAAGCCAAACTCAAATTTAGATTCTTTGCTCGATAAAAGCTTGATTAGGGTTGATGAAAAACTCGGCTCAGCTCAAAGTTGATTTATAAATGAGTTGAGTTCAAAATAAAGTTTGTTTAGCTAAACAAGTCAATCTCAGGCCTAAATTTTAATCCCGATAAAAAGCTCAGCTTAAGCTTCAACTTGATAATTTCTAAATGAGCCAAGTTAAGCCAAGCCAAGCCAAGCTTTCAAAGGCTTGCCTTGACTTAGCTCTTGTGTAGCTCTATTCTTAAGTCGTAGTTCCAAGCCAGTTATTTTTTTGGAATATTTAAAATGATTTTTATTTTCGCATTTAATGCCTATTAATAAGAGATAACTGTCTCATCAATTCAATAAGTGCTGTATAATGAATGTAAGTGTCTTATCAATTGAATCCAATTTGGGGCTTTCAACTTTATCATAAAGACTCTGATCTCCCAATAATACTAGTGGCCTCACTATGGTTTTAAACACTGTATGATGAGAATCCATATAGGCACAGTGCTATGGTTCATTTGGAAGGGTAGGTGCAAGGTTGCTTTTAACAAGAAAATCCTAGATGTTCACGGAGTTATGGCTACAGCTAAGCAAGCACTGTTAGAACTTGAAATTTTTTCTAACAAATCAAAAAAGGATGCAAAGATCTCCCAAGTTGAGGAAGTTGTAACAACCATTTACTAATATCAACCACATATCCATTATTCTGCTGGATGCCATGGTGCAATGTTGCTCACTCAGACCAGCAATTTGGCGGTTATCCACTAGAAGCCACCACCTTCCCCTTTTATTAAATTGAATTGTGATGCTTCAGTTTATCCCTTGACATGCGATGCAGCAACAAGAGTAATTGCAAGAGAATCTAATAGCCAGGTATGTGGAGGAGGCACCATATTTTTCATTATTGATTGTGAGGAGAGTACAGAAGCTTAGGTTGTACTAGATGCTTTGTTTCTTGCCAAGGAGAAAGGTTAGCAGAACATCATTGTTGAACTGGATGCTGCAGCTGTTTACAAGGCATTGATTAATCAGATTGAAACTCCATGGAGGTTATATAACATTTTTTGTGATATCCATCATCTGCTTCATTGGTTTAGCTGTGTCAAATATTCCTTGGTTAAACGGGATGCGAACACGGCAGCGGATTAGATCACATCACAATGTAGACAGAAGATGTATCATCATGGTTGGGTTCATTCACCTCGTCTTCTTTGCTTGCTATTCTAACTTCAACTTATTTTCTGTTTTAAGCTATAATCCTACTTAAGTTTGTAAGGATTGTGTTCATATATCTATGTATTTCTTTTCAAATGGCCAAAAAAAAAAAAAAAAGAAATTGATTCCATGTTTAAAGATAGTTGTCATATTAACATTAGCTATAAGAGGATACCCACTAAGAAAAATCACTGTACTTTGGGTTTTCCTTGCTTTTTAAGAACTAAGGCGGATATACATTACCTTTCAAGTTATTCTGTGGAGTTAATATCAAATGTTTTGTTTAAGATTTGTATCATTAATCTATCTATCTATCTATCTATATATTAATATATATTTAAATCGCTTAAATGCTGTTAATAAGTAGATTTAATTTTTTATCTTCAAATGAGTGTGTTTTAAAAAAAAATGTGCCTTTTACAACGAGAATATTATGTTGTTAATTATGACGATAAGAAAGTAAAATTAAAGAAAAATACAAAATTAATTATTGCAGAAAATTAGAAAGATTTTTCAAAAAACTGTTCTCAACAATGTATACTTAGATTAAGGAGTTATTATAGGTAGGCAGAGTAGTCAAAAGAATTATTGTTATTAATATTGCTGCTTTTTTTATTTTTATTTTTTTTTGGCTTATATGTATATCCATCTTGTATTCAAATTTATTCAATACAAATAAGCAACATAAAGATATATAGAATTATGTATAGTATGAGAGCTTGACATTCACAAACTTTAAAATAAAGATTAAATCCTTTTATTTGCATGTAATGGAAGAATTAATCAAAGCTTCCGGTACAATCATTTCATCAATATGCCGGTTTGATTTTGATACATATGTAAAGTTAAGTCATCAAACTAATTAAGCTAATATAGTTAAAATATTAAGTGTATTTTTTATACTCCTTGGTGAGTGGATGTGCTTGTCATGATCTTCCAAAATTGGCTTTTCTAATTATGCATTTTGTGTAATTAAGCTTGGCAATAATTGTAACCATTGTCTTATTAACTAGTTTAACATTCACCAATATCTTTTTAGCTGATTTATTTGATCATGATAATGTTATAATTCTGATAGACATGCTATATTATGACAAGATCGAAACATTGATACTATTCCATAAATATGGTAAGGATAACGTCACAAATTGCAACTGAATTTTGACAAAATATGTATCAATTTAGTATCCGAAAAATTTTAAAATTGATTAATTTAGCACCTTGATGAACTTGATGAAGGTACTATGACCTGTATAAAAAGTTCTTTCAGGTATTAATTGATCTATTTTAAATTTTAGATACTAAATCAATCAATTTCAAAGGTTAAGTACATAATTTTATATTTTGTCAAAATTTAGATATGATTCATGTGGAAATTCATTAGCATTAATAATCCAAGAAAAATTTATCTGAGTAGTATTGAAGAATGGAAATAGAGAACATGTGAAAAGAGATTTTATTCAGACTTCAATACTTACTTTGTACGGTAACTTTCTATTTATATCTAAGAAAGAACTAACAAACAAAAATAAAGTCCAATCCTAACAAGACACGTGTAAAGACTAAAACACACAAATAAATACAGCTGGCTATGATAATATATATCAATCCCTTCCCCCCTCTCTCAAGTTGGTGCCATAGAAAGGCCCAATTTGGAAAGAAGAAAAGAAAAAGAAGTAAGAGAGGGTAGTTTGGTGAACAAATTAGCAACTTGTTGATCAGAGGGGCTATGATTGATAGTAATAAAGCCATGAGAAATAAGATCTCGAACAAAATGAAGATCAATGTCAATGTGTTTAGTCCTTCCATGCAAACAAGGATTGTGGGTAATGAGAATTGTAGACTTATTATCACATGAGACAGAAATAGGCAAAGAGCAAAGGATTTGTAGATCCCTAAGAATGTATGAAGTCCAAAGTAATTCCTTAGAAATAGCAGCAAGACTTTGATATTCCGCTTCAGTTATTGATGTACTAACAGTGGACTATTTTTTCGATTTCCAAGTGATGGGTGCACCACCAAGAAAAATGCAAAAACCAGATAAGTATTTTCTATCAAAGGTGGAAGACCCCCAATCCACATCAGAAAAAGCAATGAGCTGAAAATGATTAGTAGAAGGATAACGAAGACCAATATGTATAGAACCTTTACAATATCTCAACAAGTGCAAAGCATCTTGATAATGAGAAACGTGTAATTTTGACAAAAATTGACTGAGCTTGTTAACTGAAAAAGAGATGTCAAGTCAAGTTAGAGTCAAATACAGCAGGCGTCCAATGATTCGACGAAATAAAGATGGATCATCCAAAAGCGGGCCATCATCCTTTAACAAAATCCTAGTCGGAAGAGGTAAAGAAGTGGGTTTACAATCCGTTAGACAAGCATCAGTAAGCATGTCAACAATGAACTTCCACTGATGAACTAACAATCCAAAAGATACATAACAGATTTCCAGCCTAAGGAAAAATCTGGCTAACTAAGGTCCTTGATAGTAAAAGTTTGATCAAGCTGAGTTTTAAAAACATCAATAGCTGATGCATTGTTTCCAGTGACTAATATGTCATCTACATAGATTAAAACAACTAAGAATCCATCAGACTGATGTCTAGTAAACAAAGAATAGTCACTAGAAGATTGTGTAAACCCTTTATCCAAAAGAAAACTAGAAATCTCTTTATTCTACTGCCTTGAGGCTTGTTTAAGTCCACAAAGAGAACGTTTTAAGCAACAAACCTTTGATAAACCAGCCTTCAAATAATCCGGTGGTGGCACCATATAGATTTCTTCGTCCAAAAAACCATGGAGGAAAGCATCATTAATGTCTAGTTGATGTAAAGGCCAACGAAAAACAGCCACAACAGCTAATAAAATCCTCACTATGCTAAGCTTTGCAATAGGGAAAAAGTATCATGGTAATCTATGCCTTCAACTTGTGTATATCCCTTAGCAACTAATCAAGCCTTGTAACAATTGATAGTACCATCATGTCGATATTTAATTTTATATATCCATTTATAGCCAATGGGACTTACCCTTAGGCAACTCAACAAGATCCCAAGTATCATTAAGTTCTAAAGCATCTATCTCCTGGTTCATTGCTTGTACCCACTCCTCATGTTTGGAAGCTTGTGAAAAATTGATTGGTTCATGAGAATTGAATACAAGAGCCATGGAATCAATAAAGTCTTTAGGGTAAGCAATAAAGGTATTAGCAGTAAAGAGAGGATAAAGACATGTGGAAAAGTGTTTAGGATCAAAATGAGGAGATAATGTTTCTTTTATATGACCTAAATGTAAGGAATGTATGTAAGAGTCTAGCCATCGTGGAGCATGATAAGGGCAAGTGGATCGATACAAAACTGAGTGATGCAAAGAACCAGATTCGGAAGTAGAAAGAGGAGATAAAATAGTGTTTGAAAGATCTGCACTAGGGAGGTTAGATTTGGTAAAATGACAGTGCTTGGAGATTGTGTTTGAGAATTGTGTTTAGAAAGTGTTTGAGAGAATTGTGTATCACAACTATCAACAGAAGAGGCAAAGGGAAAAACATTTTCTCGAATGACGACATCATGGCTGATAATGACATGTTTGTTGGACAAATCATATAGTCTATATCCTTTTTGTCCAAAAACGCAACCAAGAAGATCACAGCAAATATCTTTTGAATCAAATTTGTCAATACGTGAGGAATGATTCATGGCAAAGCAAAGACAACCCATTATACGTAGATGATGATAAGAAGGAACACGATTAAAGAGAAGCTCATAAGGGGATTTCCAATTTAACTTGGCCATGGGCATGATATTAATGAGATATGTAGTAGTAAGAATACATTATCTCCAAAAGGCTTGAGGTAAATGACCTTTTAGCCTTAAAGCTCTAGCGGTTTCGACAATATGTCTATGTTTACGTTCAACCCGACCATTTTGTTGTAGCGTGTAAGGACAAGATTTTTGATGCACAATGCTAAGATTGGATAACAAAGATTGACATGAAGATGACAAAAATTTAGCCCATTGTCGGATTGCATAGTTTTAGGAATAACACCAAATTGATTCTTGATTAGTTTGAAAAACTTACGAAGAAAAGAAATAGCTTGTGACTTTGGATTTATGAGATAAATCCAAGTAAATGAACTAAAATCATCTAGAATGGTAAGAAAATATCTCTCCCCTCCAATAGAGACAGTGGAATATGGTCCCCATATATCAACATGAATTAAATCAAAAGCATTATGAGATAAAGAAGAAGACAGTGAAAAAGGTAATATGTGTATTTTGGATTCAATACAGACATTACAATTCAAATCTGTTACATCAAGATTAGAATCAAACATCAAATGTTTCATCTTAGACAAAGATGCATTGCCAAGTCTTTTATGAAACAAAAAAACATCAAACTTGGATTTATTCTATGTATTGACAGTGTTTAAAGTGGAAAAAGAAATAGAGGACTCTATATTGGTCTTTGCATCAGTATTGAGCAGGTATAATCCATTTGAGACTCTAGCATGAAGGACATCAACCTTACTAACTTGGTCATAAAAAACGCATGATATATGGTTAAAATGAGCGGTTAACTCATTGTCTTTAACAAGTCTATGAACAGACAATAAATTGTATGAGAAATTTGGGACAAAAAGGACATTGGACAGAGTGATTCTTGATGAAAGATACACAAAACCACAAAGTTGGACAAATTTTACATTTCCATCTGGTAGACGAATACAAATTGGGTAAGGAAGTGTGTGTGTGTGTGTGTGTGTATCCAAGAGAAGAGAATAAAAAGGTGTAATATCATCTGTGGCTCCCGAGTCAATTATCCATGTACCACTCATATTACTCATGACACCAAAGGAAGAAGAAGACAAGAAATTACTTGTAAAACCAATTGAGCTCATAGCAGCAACGTCATTGACCTATTTTTCTTGCATTAGCTTCAATACTTCTCGACACAAACTGTGAACTAGCTTCAGATCAAAATTGGAAACACCACTGGAACATGAATTTGCTACAAAAATGATAGATCCTTCCAAGGAACATGTATCTAAAGGAGTTGATAAGGAACTGGAAAAATTTGACCCATTTGGTTTGACATCAACATGATTCACAACTGATCTTCCAACTCTCTGACTATCATTCCCATTTCTTTTACCTTTGTACGAATCTGGATATCCCACTAGTTTAAAACATGTATCAATACTATGACCTTCTATTTGACAATGCCTACAAAACAACCGCTTTCCTTTCTTTCGATCAAAGTTCTTTGATCTTGCCGATCCAAGTAATCCAATGTTCCTTGATGTTCTGTTTAGATATATGCCAAAACTTCAACATCAGAAGAGATGCTTGAAGTAATTGATCTTTCTCTCTCTACTTGTTGAACAAGATAATATGCCCTATTAACTGTTGGTAAGGGATGCATGGAAAGAATTTGATTCTTCACCATCTCAAAACTCTCATTCAAGCCCATGAGAAATTGTATCAATCGCATTTCAGACTCAAACTCTAAAATTTGTTCTTTAAGTCTGCAATCACAATTATCAACACAACCATACGTACAAGAAGGATACACATGTAAAACTTGCAACTCATCCCAATATTTCTACATCTTGTAATAATACGCAGCAACGGACAAATTTAATTGTTTCAGATTACTAATTTCATATTGTATCTGAAAAATCAAAGGCCCATTACTATGTCCATATTGCTCTTTGATCTCATTCCACAAATTAGACGTTGATGACGTGAAAACATAATTTTGTGCAATATCTTTCATCATCGAATTCAAAATCCACATTTGAACCATATAATCTGCCCTTTCCCATCGAATCAAATTAGGAGATTCTAAATCAGGTTTGGGCAACTACCGTCAACAAACCCTAATTTCATCTTGGCTCCCAATCCTATTTTAATCGATCTTGCCCAAGGTAAGTAATTCAATCCATCAAATATAATATTTCCAATACCCATATTCGGATTATCAGAACCCGAAAGAAAGATAGGATCATTAAACACAACGTCACTAGTAATTCCACTACTTTGATCCATCGTGGAACTCATACTTTGCAAGAAAAACAAAAAAAAAAAAAAACAACGAAGATGATAAAAAGAATCATATCTTACTTGGCTCTGATACCATGTGGAAGTTCATCAGCATTAACGATCCAAGAAAAATTGGTTTGAGCAGTTTCGAAGAGTGTAAACAGAAAATGTGAAAAGAGATTTTATTCAGGCTTCAATACTTACTTTGTACAGTAATTTTCTATTTATATCTAAGAAAGAACTAACAAACAAAAATAAAATCAATCCTAACAAGACACGTGTAAAGACTAAAACACACAAATAAATATAGCTGGCTATGATAATATATATCAATAATTCATGATATTAACCCAAAAAATAAACAATCCACATTTCCCAAAATCCAAAAATCAAATAGTGTAATAAAGCCTATTGTTATTGAAGCTTTATGTGATTCTTGATGTTCGTAATGTTCATCTTAATCTATAGTCACTTGTACATAATGTGCTTTGCTCCACTTTTTTTTCTAATTGATTTTCATTCTTTCTAAGAATTCATTTAAAATTGGAATTTTTCCAAACAAAAAAAAAAGAAATAACAATAATTTTACATGCTTTGAAAAGATAATACTATTACTCAATCCAGGTAAGGTTTATGAATAGAACATCCGGAAAACCAACATTTAGATATGATATGTACAAAATAAAAAAACATGCTAAGTTTTTGCTTGTGGAATAAGTACAATTGTTATAGCCGCCAATCATCGTAAGAATCATATGACCTTGCGAGATCAATTCTACGGAGCGAGATCTTAAAAATGATGTAAAATCCTTTTCAAACAAATCTGAATATGCTTCATATACGCCTTTAGGGCTTGTTTGTGGAGACCCCGATTCGCTTACGAGCCCAACAGGAACCTGGGGCACATAAGATAACCAATCATATATGTTATCCTCCATTGAGAGGAAAAGAAGCCTTTGTAGTATATAGGATTAATGAAAAAAAAAAAATAGCATTTCAACTTTCACAAAAAGAATAATTAAGTATTTAAAGTTTGGTTTTGAATAATTTGATATTTGGACAAAGTTTTTATTTACTTTTTTCATACATGAAACAAATAAAATAATGTATGAAAAAAGTTTATGAAAAGTTTGTTTAGGTATAAAAATTATCAAAATCAAACTTTAAGTATAAAAAAAGTCAACGAAAGCTTTATTCAGGTACCAAATTGTTTAAAATCAAACTTTAGGTACTTAATTATTTTTTTTTTTTTCAAATTTTCAAGTATCATATTTTTTTATTATCCCTAACACACAAGTTGACTTCACGTATATTTTCAATCATGGGTAATTTTAATGACCAGTGAATTGAAACAACCATTCATACTCTATATCTGTATATTCACTTGGAAAAATTTTATGCCCGCTGATTCTATCTTCAGTTATTATTATTTTAATAGTATATAGTTGCATTTTAGATGCTAAAAATAACCAAAATATAGAATTCTTCTTCTACCTTATAAATTGTTCGTATTTAATGCTTGTTCATTATTTGATTATAAATACCCTTACTGTCGATACATAAGCACCAATATAATCATCATTTGTATTCTATTATTACAATAGGAATATAATGAAATTTTGTTTTTTTTTTAATATAATTTCTCACTTTTTTTATGAACTAAATAGCATGTAATTACGAATTACTATTACAATTTTTGGCTAAATTGATAGTTCTTATAATTTTTTTCTACAATTAGTAACCTATTTGGGCAAAATAAATTAGCTCACATAAAAACCACCTTCTTCATTTTTCTTGTAACAACATAGGTATGGATAAATAATGGAAAATATAAAAATAAATAGATATATTTAAAAAATTTAAAGTTAAATATACTAAATATACTAAATGCAGCATCCACGTTTATATTATAAACATATGGCATCATTGGTGACAAAGAGGTTAAAAAAGAAAAAAAACACCTGAGCATCTCAGGCTAATATGGAGATCTTAATAAAAATGCTAATATCAATCCTGACATTATGAAAATATCCAGCTAAGCTAATAAAAAGGAAAAACCAACAGTCCCCAATAATGGGAGATTGGGGGAAGGGGTGTTTATTGATGAAAGTAACTGGTCCATAAGTTTAACAATTTATTTATAAATTATAGTGAAAACCAACTAAAGTGGAAACTAGCCATCCCAGGCCCGCCAATGCCGTCAAAACTTCAACCCCATTTGTGCTTTCTTTTATTTTTCCTTTTATATATATGTGTGTGTGTGTTACAATATTATTTAATTAGATTATATCATATATTATTATTTTATGATATTAGTTATCGTGTATAATCACAAGCAAACTCGTGTCTAGCTTCTAATAATAACAAATATTGGTAAGCAAGCTAAAATAGATAAAGATCGTACGCAAAGTTAAAGTGTAACTTACCATCGTTCAAAGAAAAATGTAAAAATTAGTATTTCAACTTTGGTAAATCCAATAGTTTTGTCGTTAATTTTGATGGGACCAGTTTCGCTACTATCTAACTGTTTACACAATATCCAACCGTGATCGAATCATTAAAATAATTAATATTCCATTTATTATATTTAGACAAATTCAGTTTCATACTTGAACTTTAAAGTGATCAATTTAATATCTAATTAAAGTTCTTTAAAAATATTTTTACTACTTTATTAATACCGTTTACTTTATTTTCAAATGTGAAAGAAACAACTTATCAGAGTAGTGCGAAAAAAAACCAACCAAACCTTGAGCCAAACCAAATCGCATAGAAATTTTGGCTTTTTTTTTTTTTTTGTTTGAAATGGTTTGATTTGTTGTCCGGTTTTAGATAGGGTAGACAATTCATGATTTGTTCAAACCCTTGAATTGAATCAAACTGTTTTAATATTAAAAGAAAAAAAATAAACATAATGTTTTTTTATTGTAATTATTTTATTAAAAAATTTAATTATTTTCTAAATTTTTTATTTAGAAATGTATCTTTTTAGATTATTCATATCATATTTCAATTTTCAACTAATGTAGTGTGCCTGCAAACAAAATAATTTTTAAGTTTTAGCCTCTATAATAATATGTTAATTAGAATCACAATGAATTAAAACTTATGCCTCATATTGGGATAACATAATTTAATTTTATTGAATCTTATATATTATTGTAGTTTAGGATAATTCAAGTGAATGAAACTAATGAAAGATTATAGTTTTATGATAAATAAAATCTCTCCGAAGTATATGTCTTATATATATTTGGGTAAATAAATAATTTTGAATATTATTGCTTATATTCGCATTAGTGATAAAAAAAAATGATAGAAATACCAATAGATTTTTTTTATATTAAAAATAAAAAACAATTTGAACTATTAACCGAACCATATCAAACCGTTTTTTTTTTTTTCATTTGAAAAATATGCAAACCAAACCGTATTATTATAGTTTGATCTTGGAATGTGAACCGTACTGAACTATATAGTACATATCTCTACCTAATAGTGTTAGATAGAATTAGCAATATTGGTATAAATTCAACCATATGTTGTCTCTTTTGTGTGTGTGAAGAGATCAATCGGTTAAAGAAGTGGTAAAAATAATCCTAAAAAGTTTGATTAAATATTAAATTAATCTCCTCAAAATTTAAAATTCACATATTAAATTAAATTTTCTCATAAAGTTGTGACGTCAAATTTGATTATTTTTTCTTGTCTAAATTGCCCACAATGTTTAAAATAAACGAATATACTTATTTGCATGTGGAGACGTCAACCAAATTTTGTATATAGTAGCTTTAAAGACAACTCAAAAGTTGATACTAACCTGAGAACGCCACTGGAGACAGCAACAAGAATGGGCAAAATGAAGGAAGTGTTTCGGAAAGAGCCTCCCATAAAATGTCCTCGGCACTCCAGCAGCAAAACAAGGCCCAAAGTCATCACCCTTCGTTTTCTTGAGCTTCTCATGGAAGCTTGCCAACAATCTGAACACTGTATTGAAATCATTTCCAGGAAGATTTGTGTCTAATCTTTCTACAATTAATTAATTAATCTAATAAATTTTGGTTTTTAATGCAATTCTAACTTGCTATTGATTAAAAAGAGATTCCAAATGATAAACTTAGGATTAAAAGTTGATGATCTTAAGAAAGACTTGAACATATCTTTGAGAATTTGCGGTTCAAGAAATTAACACAAAACTTATTAAGATTTTATTGAGTTACATGATAAAGCCTAATGGTGAAACAAGATCTAAGTACTTTGTGATTTGGTATTTTTAGAATTGAAGAAAAAGAAGAAAGAGACTTTAGTGAAGAAAATTGGAAGAAGGATTGGATTTAAATGAAAAAAAATATGAACATATTGCATTATGGATGAAATGAAAGTGATTTCAATAGAATTTGCACATGTAAAACCACTAAAGACATAGAAGATGAATTAAAGAAAACCTATGAAAGAACAACAAGAGTTAGAGACACTAAAATAAGTCTTCTATGTAGACAATTTGAAAATTTTAAAATGCAACCTAATGAAACCATAGATGAAATGCATGATAGGTTCATCAATATCATAAATCTTTTAAGTATGTTTCAAAAGAATTTTACTAATGTAGAAATCAACTCTAAACTTCTTAGGTCCTTACCTAAGGAATGGAAGGTGTCACGCCCCAATGGGTACCCTAAACGTGACAGTCCGCCACACTCAATATTAAAGTTTAAGTATGACAACCTTAGTCATTTCCAAAAGCTTTTATATTAAGTGTAAGGCTTACTTTCACAATTTTAGAGGACCATATATGGAATATGAAGCTTAAGGAGATATAAAAACATATTAAGAAAAGAAGAATCACAATAATTATTTGTTCATGGCAAAAACTTTACAAACTTAGGGACAACTCCTAAATTACTAATCTATTATATACATATTAACATGCTAATACTAAGCTATACTTTATCCAGATTTCTAATGTTCAAAAGGGATTACCTGCCCGCATGGTCCACGTGGCCTTAACCATAAGTACGGGAACTGCAAAAGATATCTATTGGGGTATAAGCTAATAGGCTTAGTGAGAACTATTTCCATAAATAACTTCTTGTAACAAGATTCAAACAAGTTGATTTTAAACAAATGTAATGCACAAGCACGTGGGCAAACAAGCATATAGCTTTCCGGGAACTATATGTTGAATGGATTTACGCCCTCCATTCGGGGTTTGGTGATACTTATCCTCAAAACAAGTAGTTTTAATAACAGAAAATTTAAGCTTGCGAGCACTCATCGCCAAGCATTCATTAAAAAGTTTTAAACTTGCGAGCACTCATCGCCAAGTATTCCGAATCTACTTGATTTGACCTTGCTTTCGGATCAACCGCCAAGCATATTCCATTAAGCCGCCAAGCAATCGCTTTCGGATCTCCGCCAAGTGTTGCTTTCGACATGAGCTTACTATCCTTCTCACCCAAGGATAATAACCCAACCATGCAATGTGACTCACTTCGTGGTATGCATGAGTTCATTAATTTATAAAGTCATAACATAATTATTTTCAACTTTATGGCGATCAAGGAATTTCACACAAATCAATATTAAACTAAAACAATCACTTAGAACAATTCGGCTTCGATATTCTTAGATTCTTTCAAGGAATTATTTTACATGCATATCGGTTTATCTTTTCCTAACTCTAGTGCAACTAATTTACAAGCACAACAAGTGTAGCATTTAATGGAAATAAACTCACGATGCCATTGTCGTCTATTCCTCTAAGCGGATGAGTCGTTCACACACTCCACTTAATCGTAATAGTTCTCGGGGTAAAGGAATCCTTCCTCGGGGTCACCTAACCAAAGAAAATACCCACAATGAGTTTTTCTTGATGATTTTCTTGAATTTTGACAAAACAATGTCAAAGAACGTTAAAGTTCGTATAGAAGAATGTTCCAACTTAAAATGGCCATAACTTGGTCATTTTAACTCGGAATCGCGCATATAATATACCGATTTCTACCTACTCGAAAAGATCTACCCATTTCCAAAATTATTTCAACAAACAAGCCATATAGGCTCCGAAAAAGTGACAAAATTCACCACGGATTTCAAGTAAAAACAACTTTGGTTCAAGAAATCAAAATTTGTTTGATAAATACTTAGTTATCTATATAGTTGAAAAATTCTCTTTTTATAACTATATAACTCATATTTAAGCATGCTCAAGTGTCTTGTTGTCCAATTATTTTTCTTAGGTAAAACAATGTCGGGTTGAAGCTTTTCGGAAATTGTTTTTGTAAATTTCTTTGAAATGAATACCTTGTTTTCTTTATTTTCTAAAAATTTTATGTTGGTTTTATTTATCTTTTTCTAAGTGACCTTTGAAAATAAAATTTTCTACTTTCTAAGTTACATTAATACTATATTTGAAGTTTTCTAGGAAATATGCTATTCTTCATTTTTCTTGTGTAAATTCCTTTGTTTACTTGTTTTGCAAAAATCCTTACTTGATATTTCTCATTCTTTTTCTCATGTCTCATATTTTTCAAAAATAATCATCCATGCATGAAAATTTGTTTTCTTCATAAAAACAATGTGGAACAATTAAGGACTTTTTGTAGAAAAACTAATTTCTATAATCTTATTAACTTCTTCTTGTAACTTGAAAAGAAATAACTTTATTATTTTCAAACCATAAATTTTCTTTGCCTATTTGTTTGCAAAGGTCTTTACTTAAAAATTTCCTTAGTCATCCATCTTATTTTCTTTCTTTATGAAAAGAACCATTTTTGTCAAAAATATTTTCTTTTGAAAACAAGGTGAATAATAAGGATCTAAGTGGCTTTTTAAAGTAAAAGTAGTTTATAAAATTATAGTGAGTTCTTTTTGTAACATGAAAAGGAATGAGTTTATTTTGTGTTGCTTTATAGATTTTATACTTTACATAAACTTATTTCTAAGTGACAAAATTTTTTTTTGTTTAAATAAAATTATGGACAACAATCTAAATGAACATGATTATGAGAATAATAATAACCAAAATAACATAAAGCATAATAATAAAGTCAAGTATTGGAGTCTTAGCTTTTTCAAGGCTCCCGGGACTAAGAAGTAAACTAGTCCCATAAAATAAAGAAAGAAAAGCTTGTTTTGACTTGATGAGGACAAGTCTAAGACTAGAGACTAGTCTTAAAAACAACTTGGATATGCTCTAAATAGTATATATAGCTATATAGATATAGTAGATAGTTATGAACATAAAAGAAACATAAATGAACATAAGAGAAACATAAATGAATATAAAAGAAACATGAACATAAAGGAATTATGATTATGAACAAAAACAAAGTATGAACCTATTGTTGCTTTCTTAACCTTCATGGTTTTAGAAAACACACACTAAGCTCATACTAAGTAGATGAACATGAAGAAAGCTTATTTAAAGAAAGACTAAAGAGAGCTTTTCTTGTAGAGACTTCTTGGAGAGAATTCTTGAGAGATTTTGAGAGAGTAATTTTAGTATAGAAGTGGTGTGAAAGAAGTGAAGGTATGAGGGGGTATTTATAGGAATTTGAGGAGTGATTTTTGTGTGATTAAAATAAATACAAAATTAAAACAAATTGAGGGGGAAGAGAGAGAAGGGGGCGTTGGCCATTGTCCTTTAGAGGGGAAATTGATTTATTTTTTTGACTTTTTGGAAAATAAAAGATGTAATATGTAAAGTAGATGTGATATAAAGTTATGGGAAAGGTAAAAAGTAAAGATTATAGGTTATGTAGAGTGTAAGAATAGGTGTAAGAAAAAGTAGAGATAAAAGAATAGTGTAGAATAGTAATGAATAGTGTAATGTAAAGTAGATATGACAATTAAAGTACCGGTAGTAAGAAAATACGCGTATAATGCTATATCTGTTATTTTTACTTACCGAAAAATTACGAAACTGATATTTTTGGAAAACTTATATTTTTACGAGTCTAACGGTGTATTCGGAATATTTTTACTATTCCGGGCTTCTGGACACGTTTTTCGAGAACTGTGTCCGATCGGGTTCGAAGGACACCCGAATTTCGCGAAACTGAAACTTTTATAAAACCTATGGTTATTACAAACTATTTTAGCTAATAATTCCAACTTCGTTTTTCGGGGCCAAGGAAAACGGCAATGCCGGATTTAGTTGGATACGGTAAACTAGGGTTTTGTTTGACTTTTAGGGTCCGTTTGACTTCCGGTTTAGGGTTTTATGCTAAACTGATTCCAAAAATTTAGGGGTTTACAGAAGGCCAAGAGAACCACTATTGAAGAAGTACGGGATCTAATTGCAATAAGCAAAGAGGAACTTCTTGAAGCCCTTAAGACACATGAATTGATCACGAAGCAAGGCGATGAGTCAAGCAAGAAGGCAATTGCATTAAAAGCCACAAATCATGACTCTAGTGATGAATATGATGATGATGAACTTGCCTTAATGACCAAGAAGCTCAAAAAGTTCATGAAATTCAACCACAAGATAAAAAAAAAAAAAAAAGGTGGTAATGATATCTCCTTAGGACACAAAAAGGAAAAGAAGGATGTGATAACTTGTTTGAAATGTCACAAGTTGAGGCACATTCAACAATATTGTCCCATGCTCAAGAAGGCATCTAGATGATCAAAAAAGGAGGTTCTCATTACCATTTAGAGCTATGATGATTCAAGTGACTTGGATGACAATGTGTGCTTCATGACATTGGATGATGAGATAGGCTCTTCATCCTCTTCTTCCTATGATGAACTTGCAACTATGTATAATAATCTGTATAAAGAAGTGATGAAATTGCAAAAGAAAAATAATGTTTTCATGGAGATGATGTCAAATGTAGGATATGAGCTAGATGAATTTAAAATGGAATATAACAAATAAAGGATGATGCCACGGTTGAAGCTGTTCTTCGCTTCTTTTGTACCAATTCGCTAGTGCATGACATGTACTAAACTTCCCCAAAACAACACACATACAGTTTGCTTGATCGAAATGATTCTTGTTTAGTTTGCCTTCATTTAATTGATTAAATATGATCTACTTATTTCAATCAAGTAAAGTGTGTTTAGCATATTAATTTACATGATTTTGTTCTCATCAAAATTAATTGGTTTAACAAGTGTTTAGTAGCAATTAATGAGCTTTTCTTGTCGTCTTCAATTGCCCAAGGTCTTGTATATATAAGCTTCATAAGTCTTTTAGTCATTGGTCTAATTTGCACCAAATTCATCTAAGCATTAAATATTCTAACAGCTATTATTTTGTCACTTGGTGTCTAGACTTTGTGAACTTACTGTTCAAATGTTACTTGCAAAATAGACATTAAGATCACTCGGCATATGGACGTTAGCTTACTATAACATAATAAAAATTATTTTGATCATTTAGAACATGCCTAGCGTCCGAATGTCAACCCCAGTGTCCAGATGCTAGCTACATTTTACATGATTAGCTTTCTTATCGTGCCAGCATCTAAATACCATGCCCTGATGCATCCTTGGTATCGGGACACTAGCTCTAGTGCAACTAGGTCCTACAAAAGACAAATATAAGCAAAACATGCACCAACATAATCATATCATATTACACACAAATTTTGCCAATTAAGTGTAACTTAAGTCTAACAATAAGTAATTGTGCAATTTACATCCTCATTAAAATTTACTTTGAGCCCATGGTTGAATGCTATATAGTCTTTATAAGTAGAGAAGAATAAGTAGTATTCAAAAGGTGCTATATCATAATGGTTAAACAAAAGTTTAGTAAATGCAAAAGCCGAAAGATCAAAAGTAGAAAGCGTCTAACAACATATTTTAAGAAAGAAGATCAATGATATTTTAAGAAAGAAGACCAATAATAAGAAGAATCAACGTTGCAAGTTAGATATATTTAAGTAAAATTTCTGAGTCATATCTAACAACATAAGGATACACTTTATAAAATGACTAAATAATGCAAATTTGAAAGTAAATTGTTCGAATAAATAATGAAAAATATTTACAAAGGAAGAATATTTTAAAGAACAAAAGAAAATAATTGTAGTTAAAGTTTCAGAATAATTATGTAAATGAGAACAGAAAAAAGAGATTACAAAAAAGAGACACGCATGGCATGGGAGAATGCATTTGATTAATGTGTAATGGACTGTTTTTGCTCACTCTTCTTCCATTACAAGTGATGACCTCTATGTGGATTGGTCGTGTGACCGTTACGATTTTGGCTCTAAAAATATGTATATTAGTTTTAGGGATAAGGGGGAGAGCACGTGATAGAGTTGCTCTATTTTTTTTTACGGCATTTGAGTGTTTACTAAATGCTACTCATTTTTTGATATTGTTGTAAACACTAATTACTCTTAACTTTACTTTTGGGATGACACTATCTGTCTAGTTGCTAGTTGAGCATATGCACTACTATTTTTTAGGCTTTAGCCATCCATATAAATAAGTAATGTTTTTTAAAAAAAGTCCATTATCCCATATAGATTATTTTAAAAGTTTTTGTAAAACTCTTAAGTTATCAAAATATAGATACTACTCTACCAAATTTTCAAAAATTCAATAACAAAATTTTAAATTATAAAATAAGCCAGAAACCCACTTAGTAATAAAGGAATCTTACGAGAATCACTCAAGTGATCCATGTAGTGAATTGCCATATCATGGCACTTGGGGTATAACATTTACTAGTGACAAAGATCTAGTATTTCATGAATGAAAAAAACACATCAAGTTACATATAAGGAACTTAGTACAAAAAGATGAAATCTAACTTGAATTTGTAATTATGAATAAGCAACTTAGAGGTGTATTATACATTAAAGTGTCAAGCCATGGTTGTGAAAAAAAAATTAAGCAATTCAAAAGATAAAATTGCAAATTAATATCATATATTAAAAAAATAATTTTCAATTTTAAATTGGGCCAATGTCACGAATATTAACTAAACTTTGACAAAATATGTAATTAGCTGCCTGGACATTAAAATTGATCAATTTAATACTTGAAAAAAACTTAATAGAGATACTATTGGAGTGTACAAAAAAGTTCCTTTAGGTAATAAATTAATCAATTTCAAACTTTAATATTTAATTGCATATTTTACTAAAATTCATGTACCATTTGTGACATTAACCCTTTTAAATATAAGTTTGGTGGCGAAACTTTTCTTCACATTAGAAATATTACTGCTAAAATTTATAATTATATGCTGTTGGTGGTAGAAATTCATTTCATTATGTTATGAAGCAATGAAAAGCTACTTTGTCCTAGGAACTGATAAAAGAAAACTAAATTGCTTATTCCTACAAAAGAGGTATCACGTATATTATTTGTATGAAATATGAGAATGAAAAACATATTAAGTTTGTCTGGCTACATTTATAAAAAGCGACTATCATTGTATTTAAATGGGTAAAAATAGGTAGAAATGAAAGGAATTGATTGGAAATTGGAGAAATGACAATTTTACTGAAGAGTATAAATGGATTGGAAAGATGAAAAATAGTGGAAATGTTTCACTCTTAGGTCACTTTGTATTTTCTTCAAATTTGTAAAGAAAACAAAGAAAATGAGTAAAAATCATGAGAATTTACAAAAACACCCAAAAAGCAATGCCAAAAGGGTAAGTAAGAGTATTTTAGTCTATTAAATATTTTATTTCTCTCTATTTCATTTGTCATCTCAACCAAACAATATAAAAAGAAAGGACAACTTACACTAGAAGGTCTCAACATTTGGGATAAGTTCATTTGGCATTCCAACGTTAAAACTTAGAAATATTTACTCATTCCTCCAAACGTTAGGATTTGTTTTAAACTACTCAAAACGTTGGGACCTTAAATAAACTTACATCCAAACATTAGAATCTTTCGGTGTAACTTACCTTAAAAAGAAAAGAATAATGTCACCAATGGTACCTAAATTTTGAAATCGATCAATTTAGTACTTAAAAAAACTTGACAAATGTACTATAAGTATGCACAAAAAGTTTTTAGGTATTAAATTGATTAATTTCATAATTTAGATACTAAATTTATCAATTCCAAAATTCAAGTACCTAATTATATAGTTTGTCAAGGTTCAAATACCACTCATAACATTAACCAAAAAAGAAAAAAATTTTACTTATTACTTTTTTCTTTTCATTTCTGTGATATAAATCAAAACAATAAATAGACAAAATATTTCATTTCTTTTTTTTTTCCCCTTTTCATTCTACCCATTCCTACTAATTCCCACTTTTCATAAAATTGCCAAACAATGTATCTCAAGTGATCAAATTATATATCTATTGTATTAGGTTATGTTGTCATATTTTAGATTTTCTTTCTAAATTTTTGCATCCAACAATATGTGTCTATACTCTGGTAATTTTCATATATATATATATATATATTTCTATACTTTAGTAATTTTCATTGAGACCATATAAAATTTCAATGCCCGGATGTTTTGGTGGAATGCTTTTGAAAAATGCATAAAAAAGAATATTATACATATAAATATCATTAAAGTGGTTGAGTTTGCCTTTTATGTCTTAAATATTAGTGTTTTTCGAAGTCATGATGAAGATCTTACGGGCATTTGGTTCATCAGTTTAGTGTTGGTTTGACATCTGTATTATATCTATTTTAATAAGAATATTTATTAAAAAAATATAGATAAAAAATAGATATTTTTACTTATAAACAGATTATATAAATAAGATTAAACAAATCATATAGATTAGATATAGATAAGATATAATATATATCAAGCCATCGAAACACATCCCTTATTTTCTACTTTTGATGACCACAAAAGTATAACTATACTTTGGTTGAAGGTAAGGAGCGCCCAAACATCGCCCATTGCGCGTGCAAAGAGCATCCCTTGTACGCATGCTTTTCCAAAAATATTATAATATTAAATAAATAAAAAGATATAAAAGTCACAATTCGAGAGGGACGAGCCTAAACCGCCCCAAGCCCAAAAATTCTGAATAGGCTAAACTAATCTGGAACTTAAGATAACATTTAAGTCTTATCAGACAAAACAATAAAGCACAGACTCACAGGTCCATTTGCTACTGACACGACCCATGAGACTAACATTTAGACTTATTTGGCACAGGAATTAAGGCTAAACAATTGCTTTATTAATTGCTTGATACTTTATCTAAATTACTTAATTTTAATGGATTGCTTTAGCAAGTTACTTATGTTATTTTATTTTATTTTATTTTTATACTTTTGATGTTAGTTGTGTATAATTTATATAATATGAGACCAATTAAAATTTTAAAAAATCATTTTAAGTGACTTCTTAAATTAAGGATGAAATAGTGATTTATTTAGTAAGGAGAATAGCTTTATATGCTAATGTGGCATGTTAAGTAATTATCTAAGTAACTCATGCTTAAAGATGTTCCAATTATTCTTACTAGAGTTGGGCATATGGGTTGTTTAAAAGAGGGATGTGGCAAAAAAATTTTGACTTGTTCAAAAGCAAGTTAAATTGGTCCGGCCTGTTTAAATTACTAGCTAAAGCGGGCTAGGCCAAGCTGACCCCCGAGCTAAAGCGGGCTAGGCCAGATTGGCCCACGGGCTAGAAGGAAAAAGGAAGAAGAAGAAGAAGAAGAAGAAGAAGAAGTAGTTTAAAAACAAGGATAATGTAATAACATCTTAGTGATTATTTATATATGTTATGGAAAAAGATAGATTAATACATGAACCAATAATATTATGACATTTTTAGAAAGATATATTTTTTAATTTAAACATAATATGATCTCTAAGAAATCTTTTTAAAAATTTGTTTTTATATATAAGTAATCAAAATTGCAATAAAATTAGTCGTTGATATAAATAAAATCTTAAAATATATAAATATTCTAATTTTCATATAAACTAACATTAAAAAATAAAATTAAAAACTAAACAACAAAATTAATTTTGGCCCTCGGGCCAACTTGTTTAACTCACGAGCTAGGCTCGAGCCAAGAAAATCTAACCCGTTTAAAAGCGGATTGAATTGGCCTGGCCTGTTTAATCCACAGGCCGGTTCGAGTCGACTTGTTTATCCACTTTGCCTATCTCTAATTCTTATAAAAAAATTCTATGATCCCGCTATTAATTTAGACTGAAACGGTCTCATCACAGCTCATATCATATCCAATCGTGGTCGAATAAATAAAATAATTAATATTTATTTATTATATTTATTTTAACGATTAAATGAATGACAGTATCTAAATATTCACTGAAAAGTTTGTCCGTATTATTTTTGCTGTTAACGCATTAATTGCACCTGCATTGCTTAAATAAAGTAATTTGTTTACATAAACTGTTTTGTTTCTCATTCGGTACATTTGAAGAGCATTAAATACAGGCATATTAATGTACATATATTTTAAAAAGTCGTGTATTATTTTGTTGGTGAATTGTGTAGACTTCCATCGAAAGGTGAGTATGTTAATTTGTTTTCTATTCCATATATTTTAAGAAAATTAACCAAATATATTATTTTCTTGAATTAGAGTATGAAATTATAAATTTTTAATGTTCATTAATTTTTTTTCTTTTTTATCTATATGATTCAAAATTTTAAACTAACATAGTTGTACTAGATAAGTTTAAAATTAGCAATTTCCTTTTCCATAGATAAAACAAATAACATTTTCTTATTTAAATTTATTGCAATTTAATTTTAAAATTATAATATATCATGGTAGTAGGATATCTTAAATAACTGTTAAAGAATTTCTTAGTGATTCTCTCTCTCTCTCTCTCTCTCTCTCTATTATAGTATAATACCCATTGAAAAAAAAATTATCCTTTCCAAGACTTAGAGGAAAAAAATTCAAAAGTGAAAGATAAAATCACTATCAAACTTATTGTAATATAAAAATAAATAAATTATAATGAAGAGAAAAAGTGTCATATTGTTGATTAATAAAAGGGTTTTATGGTCCACTCTAATATGGATATATATATATATATATATATTATGTCAAATGACAGATACGTGACTAAGAACAAGAAGACACAGTTGATACTGCCTTGTAGGCCGCCGATCTTGGCTTTTATGCTGTCGACCTTAGAGCTTACGTTGTCGGCAATGGTGGTTGGCCTTCATGGCCACAATTTTGTTTGTTGAGTTTTAGCCACCTGTATATAATCCAGGTCACCAATCTATATTTCTACACCGTCAGCCTTCATAAACAAAATTTTTAAGGTTTTTCATATTCTATATATAGCCCTAGCCTTATTCCTTCTTCTCTAAAACATCTCTCAAGCTTTTAGAAAACCTAAAGAGATCTATCAAGCTATGATCTTACTTCAAGGAGGACCAAGATTTAAGAACTAGGTAAGTTTGATCTTTTCAATCCTTTGGTGATCTAAAAACTCATCTTTTCTGAATATTCTTATCAATATTAAAGGAAATCAAATCCTTAGAGAAATTTTGAAGAAACAAAAAATTTTGGTCATTAGAGATTACGTGGTTTTACAATCAAAGGAGGAAGGTGTGTATAAATCTAGGATTTATAGTTCTTTTTAGTTTATAGTTTAGATTATGATAGGAGTATGTTCATCTTGTGAATACAGGTTTGAAAGGGCTTCTTTATGTGATCAGGTGATTTTGGTAAAGCTAAGCCTTCTGTTCCATACATTGTTTTAGGTACAACCTTACCTTACTTATTGTTTGTGGTTATAGGCTTAGTATTTGTAAATGGACATAATACTATCCAGCTTTAATTGAATTTGCTGCTTATCTTTAGCTGAGTCTAATAGACCGAGAGTATTGTGTTACTAGGACAATGCTCTATGATCTGTGTGTGGCATCATCCCAAGTGGAGTTGTACACAGAGATGATTATAGTAGTTTAGGAGTAGTACGAGCATTGTACTTAGGGTGTGTGGGGAGTACCCAATTCCAATATATATGTATCAAAGTATTTTGTATATAAACTTGCTTTCATGGAGTCATGAGTTACTTTAGGTTTAGGACCAGCTGCAAAAGGTTCTAATATGTGATGTTTGCTTGGCTAATCAAAGATATAACTTGTGGTTATTGCATATGTTATTAGCTTGCATGTGAAATTTGTATAATGCTTGTTCATGTAAATATGCTTGTGGTTTGGTGTACTGATATATATGTACTAGAGTGTGTGGGGAGTACCCAATACCAATATATATATATCAAAGTATTTTGTATATAAACTTGCTTTCATGGAGTCATGAGTTACTTTAGGTTTAGGACTAGTTGCAAATGGTTCTAATTTGTGCTGTTTGCTTGGCTAATCAAAGATAATAACCTGTGGTTATTGCATATGTTATTAGCTTGCATGTGAAATTTATATGATGCTTGTTCATGTGAATATGCTTATGGTTTGGCGTACTGAGCCTTTGTGCTCACTAGGGATGCAACCAGGTTGGCTATTAACGAGTTTCCGACCATCCAATCCGATAAAAAACTCACAGGGATCAACCCTATAGGGTAATAAGGTCGAGTTTGGACATTGGTAAAAAACCCTGTAGGATAATAGGTTCGGGTTCGGATACTACTAAAACCCAATGGATATTTGACCCGTTAGTCCTAGTAAAAAAAATTACAATGAAAATACATTTACTAAATGTAAACATAGTAATAGTCTAAATTTAAAAACAGATTGGCAAACAGAATGTGATTTGCTATATTATTAGACTATTATTTCATTGGCTTAAGTCTGCTAAATCTATTGAAAAAAAATAAGTGGGTTTGAGTTGATAATCGGGTAGGTGGTCCAATAGGTAATCGAGTTGATAATCGAGCGGGTAGTAAGTTTTAGAGTAAACCCTATAGGGTAGTTTAGATATAGAAGGAAAATCCTACATGGTAGTATTTGATCTATCTGGATATGATATTCATGTGGATTATGGGGAGGACGATAGTGGAACCGACTTTCCTGTTGATTTTTACATATTTTGGATTTGAGAAAACTAGAATTGGTGACTGTTATCAAATTTTAAATAGTTTTTATGATTCTAATGTTTTTATTTTGTGAGTCCTTTTCTTATGATGTTTTAGGTTTTATTTAAGTTGACTTTTGGTTTATGTCAACTAAGTTGTTCATAAGTTTTGTTATTATGAAATATTTTTAAAAAGGTGCCCTTATATGTGAGAGATTGATGTTATATGGTTTAAATTTGTGGATAGTAGAATAATGACTTTAGCGTGTTCATATCCAATAAGGACATATGGTGGACTGATAACGCTTTCAGTTTAGGACGTTACACATTTTAAGTGTTTTAACATTGAAATATCACGTATCATCATCATACAAACCCATGCTACCATCATTGCATTCATATGTAACAAAGTCAAGGTTAGACATCTTTATTATATTTGTTGTTTTTACTCCTTTAATATTTTGTATTTTCTTTATGAAACCCTTTTTTTATTTAGCTTTATAATGACTTCTTTATATTATTTCATATACCAAAAATTAAAACACTAAATGATAAATATTTTACATTTTATATAACCAAAGATGAAGCATTATCTAACTTTTATAAAATACTATATAGATATAAATATCAATTATATTTAATATGATTGTTAATCTATATAGTAATTGTATTGTAATTTATATATAAAGTTGTTACATATGTTGAATATAATATATTATATTTTGTATAAAATGCTAAATTTTGTACAATATATGACATCTGGACGATATAATTAATAACATGCATAACATAACATGTTACATATTGCATATAATAATACACAACTAATTATGCATCATTGTATTGTATATTGTATTTAAGCAATTAGTAAATGATTATGTCGTACAACTTCAATACATATGCCTAATTAATTAAATATATATCATAATTAGATACATCATATTCACTAATAGTTTTTTTATCTATTTGTAGAAAACTAATAATTAAAATTGAATTATCGGACAAATGGTCACAATTGATTCAAATTTTATGACAAAAGGAATTGAAAATTGCAATTCTAATATCTCACAACTTGCAACAAATAGTGAAAATAATGATACGGAAAAACAACAAACAAAAGTAGTGAGAGTCCATAAAGAAATCCAAGATAGTCTAACATATGGTCCCCCAATCTTTTAACCCATGCTTATCCCTGCAATTAGAATACTTGCTTATCTATCATTTTTTGAGCCTGCATAGCATAGGTGCAATATTAGTTGTATCGAGCCTGCTTGCCTTTCTTGTTTTATCTATGATGATTAAAGATTCTCTTGGGAAAAGAAAAAATCCCCTAACAAGATGAGAAAGCTCAAAAAAATAATAATCATACAAATACATTCAATATAAGGCACACTACACTACATAGTACATACAAGTTCACCTCTAATGCAATAAGCAATCATACATCATAGCACATAACATATAATATAATATAATATAATTAATTAATTAATCAGTCAATCCAAGTACACAGAACATGAGCAATTTGAACTAGGACCTAGAAGAACCAGTCTGTTCATGTTCTTAGTTATAGGGTTTCAATTGTAGTTAATAAAAACTCTAAATTAAAGGATCGAAGATTTTTAATTGTCTTGATAGATCAAACTAGGGTTTTATTTATTAAGTTTGATTAGGGATCTATTAATTTCTAAATTTAAAAGAAAGGTTTGAAGCCTACCTATTACAGATTTCTTCTATTCCCCGAAGTGACTCGTTAGACTACTTTAGTTTTCTTTTTTTGTAAAAATACTTTTTCACTTACTTGTTGTTTTATTCATTTAATAAAATCTCTTTGATAAATTATTTTTTTATTTAATTATTCCTTTATTGTTTTATTTTATTTTTTATTATGTCAAACCTGATAATTTTCATAATAATATCTCTCGGGCTTATTAAAGGAAACCAGGCCAAATCCTCCTTCCAATTACCACCATTCGATCTACAAAGCATAGCTACTGAAAGCTAAGTTTTTGTTTGTGGAATTTCTCATATGATGGAAAAATAGATTGCCAACAGCTTTGTTTGGAAGTGGGTGCTACCTAATTGCATATTTGGGTGTTTCATTGATCTCATCCAAGCGAACAAGGATTATGCACTCAACCCAATTTTCACTTGCCATGCCTTTCTCAAGACTAGGAATAGGGTCAGAAATTGGTAAACACTGGATTTAAAATCTTATGTCCTTTTCCTCATAGCATTCCCACTTTCAGTTGGTGATTGAAAGGCCAGAAGCAGGATCTCAGATTCAAATGTAGATCTCTCAGATGGTAGAACAGGCAAAGAGGATGCTAAGATTCCAGCTTCTCATGAGAATGTTTACATAAATGGTTTAAGTCAGATCCTTTGAAAACCTTTGAATAACTTAACAATGATGTCCCAAAAACCTACATTAAGACCTAGAAATTTCAGCCATTCCAAGAAAGCCGTTGGACAATTTATGAACCTGACATAAGTTAAAGTCATTAGATCTATCCAGAAATTATTCATATGAGCCTTACATAAGTGATTTTGCAAATGGGATGCCCAATACAGAGTTGTAAAAGGCTCTGCACGCACGATTCTTGGGTGGGCTACAAGCCTGTGATGGATATGGACACTGATAAACTGAAACCAACTTTAAAAATAGGCCACGAAACCCGGCCGACAAAGTCAATTTATGTCAATTCTGTATTCCAGTCAAAACCATGATCGCCATTAATGTGGCTAGCTAGATGCTCGGCAAGGATTGTTGCCTAGGGCTCACTGGGGCCTACTTCCTCGTGTCTTCTCCCACCTTTCTCTTTCTTTTAATTATTCTTTTTCCCCATTTTGTTGAATAGTGGTTTTGCGGGTATTCTTCACGACATAGCGTATATAGTGCGGTTCAGGTTGGTTTGCTCCTTGAACCAAATCATATCGTATTAGATAATTTATTTTTTTAAATTCGAGCTTAATTATATGGTTTGATTCATAAGTTTTTTGAACAAAAAAAAAGGTTTGGTACAATTCTATTTGTGGTTCGACCGTTTTAATTCATAAAATAAAAAATATATTCTATTAAAAACTTTCATTATATATTTTTTATCACTAATGTAATTATAAACAATAATATTTTAAATTAATCATTTTTCAAATAAACATGTAAAACTTATAGAAAGGAAGGGATTTTATCAATTATAAAATTATAAAATTATAATTGTGATTAGTTTTATTTTTTTTAAATAACTTAAACTATAATGGTATACTAGAATTTATCTCATATAAGACATAAAATTTAATTCGTTGTATGCTTTTAACTAACATATTATTAATTATATAAATCAATAAGTAACTAAATAATAGAAATAGATTAATTAGTAAGACAAAGAGAAAAAAAATTCAAGAGTTAGAATATTAGAAGTTAAAATCTAAAATCTATCTGATTTGTAGACAACATAATAATTAAAACATAATATGGTAAATCTAATTTTATTCTCATGAATAATACATATCTAAGTTACAAATTTTAAAATCAATTAATCTTTTTAATGAAACAATTAAGAGTTAATATGTTAAATTTTTTTAAAAATATAAATAACAGTTCAGTTGGTTCGAACCATGCGATTTGGTTAAGGGTCTCGAATCAAACCGCAAACCATTTACTCTTCAAGAAACGAATTGTGAACCAAACCATTTTAAAAGAGAACTGACATTTCGATTCGATTCGATCCGGTTCGGTTCAATTCACGGCTCGATCAGTTTTTTTCATATCCCTATTCACAACACATATAATATATACATCGTGAGTGAATACTAATTAATTTTTAATATATATAGTGATTATTTTAAAAATTACTCATGATTCATAGTTACCCACGTATTTGAATATACATACCTAGGTGTGTTTTACCAATTCAACATTTTTTTCAATTTTGCAATATTGACGGATTTGACCTCCTCCTCATGCTTTGCAGCGATGATTCTTTTGGCATTACGGTCTTTGCCTCAATATTGTTGTCTATGCATGAATTCAGAGATTATTAGATTTGGGTAAATATCAAATTTGATAATTGAGATTTGAAAATTTCATTTAATATCTCAACTTTAAAGTGATAAATTTAATATCAAATTAAGCTTTTGTGATTATTTTCACTACTTTTTCATTAAAATTTTTTCTGATTGTAGAAGTAGAAATGATAACATACCGTTGATATTTTACTAATACTAATACTGTTAACACTGGTATAAATTATTTCTTCTACATCAAGAAATAGAGAAAATGATATTAGTGACATAGTAAAAGTAGTAACAAAATCTTTAATTAGGTATTAAATTGATCACTTTAAAATTTATGTATCAAATTATATTTTTATGTAAAATTCATTTATTAAATTAAATTCAAAAATTTTCATTAGATTTCCACGTCTTTTTACAACTTCATTATATGTACTTTGATAAAATTTCTGTGTAAATGTAGCATATGCTATAAAATATTTGATTTAACCATTTTTCCTTTCTAACAGCTGGGAGATGATAATCAAGCTAGGGCTTATCATCTCGGAAAACGACATAACTGAATGTTGTAGAATTTCTTTTTTCCCCTTGCATAGTTTACTCCTTTTTTTTTTTTAGCGAACAGTAGAGAAGTGCTGAATTTGGATTTTGGGCTAAAGCCATTTATAAGAAATTACCTCTACAAGAAAATGGCTTTTATTAACAAAAATTTAAGGATAGAAAATAGATAAGATAAGTTATGTTTCTATAAATAGAAACAATAATAATAATTTTTAATAATAAAAATTCACGTTTCAAGATAAAAATTTTGTCTCTAAATACCAATTTTTTATAGCGTATGCCAGAAGATTTTGCTAATAATATTATAAGTATAACTTGGTATACTCAATTTATAAAAATATAAGTAAGAAGATTAGTCTCCATCAAAGCTCCCGATCAAACTCTCGCACTGAGACAAATGCCCTTTAATTTAATTGTCCCAAAAGAGAAAAACATCACATTGACTAAAAGAGGCATAATGTCATTTCGAATTATTATTATTATTATTATTATTAAGGCCATTTTAAGGATAAAATGCAGATAGCATCTTTAATGTTTAAACGTTCTAAATAATCTTGTAAACTTCTACCTTGATATAAAAATTCCCTCAAATTTATTAATGTGTAAATTTATATCCAATCTAAAGTTTAGTGAATATGTATAATATTATCTAAATATTAATATGTGCATCTTCTTAATATAAATGATGTACCTCATATTTACCACAATTAAGAAGAATAATAACATCAACATAAATTATAGGAATACTGTTATAATCTTATAATAATAATTATCTGAAAATTTTGATGTTTAATCTTATACCTTAATTTTGATATTGCCAAATATTATCTTAGTTGAATTTTTAATTGTTATGTTACTATCTAGTCTATCTTCATTCTTTTGTTTTATTTTACCCTTTTTAATCCCATATGGAGTGACCTGTACGGCTGTGCCTCAAAACCTAGCCGTCACGCCAGGGATAATAACTCGACGGATCAATGGATTGAACATCGATGACTGAGTCCAATGCGTTAGGGACCTGTCAACCTACCGTATAGGCCAAGTTGGTCGTTAGACCCACTATGAAACCATTAGCATTACATGTCGTTCTCGCTTTACCCTTTCCGACATGGGAAACCATGGTGGCCAAAAAGAAAAAAGACGTGATTATGTGAAAACCGGTTATAGGTTGAGCTTAGAGTCTTATCCATATCTATTTATGTAATATTTAAAATATTTGATATTTAGATTATAAAAGTTCAATGATATATAATATTTAATTACATTAATATTAGAGAAAAATGTTTAAAAAAAACGAAATTATTTATGAATCCTATATGAGTCTTGTATTTAGAGATGAGTGAATATGTAATGAGTATTATATGAGACCCTACCTTATATAGATTTCTAGATTTTGGAATCAAAATTTATATAGTGGCGTTCTGAAATAAAATGAAACATGCCTTGTGGAACATATATGATATAAGATATCATTTAAAACTTATAAACTTTTCTTTATTACAATTTTTTATATTATAAAAATTTGAAAATTTTCAACAACTTGACCTTGTTAGTATTTTATTATGACAACATTTGAATGTAGCTTCATTTAATATGGGATTGTAACCCAATCCAAACCAAAATTTAGGAAAAGAAAAGGGAAGATCCAACCAAATTCAATAAAAATGACAAAAGAGAACTTTTTGAAGTTCATCAAAATGCATAAATCATGAAGTAGTCGGATAAGGATGATTGTATATTATATGAGAGAGAGAGAGAGAAACCAATGAATGTTGCCAATTAATAACATTTGAGATAACAATCAAGTTCTCAAGTTGAAATATGAGGAATAAAGCAAAATTTGCATATATTATATATATATATTATTTTCAACTATTTTCGGGCTTTCATTGTATTTTATTCAATAGGATTTTCAATAAAGATCATAGGTCAGGGTTTGTGTATAACCTTTAGATTAAAGGATCTAGTGGCTTTTGGATTAGAGTATATATGTTTTGATTTTTAACTGTAAATTTTGACTTTTAACATTTTTAACTTTTGTTTGTTCAAACTAGTTTTTTTTTTTTCCTTTTTTGTCTTTATATATATTTATAAATCTAGTGGTCTATTTCAAATAAAGCTAAGCTAGTGTCTCTATGTCATGTTATAGTTTACTTTACATGGCGTCATAATAGGGTTGTCATTGATCCCCCTATATGTATCACTCTATCTATTACTATTAACTAAATACCCTTCTTTGGTGTTAAATAATCATATAATAAAGTAAAGGCAGTCTATTTGCAAAAGTTGTTTAAGGACGGGTCGTCTAAGCAATAGTAGACTTGTTTGGATTGGGTAGATGAAGTGATTGTAGTGGATATGAACAGAAATTTTTATGCACCTGTCTCAGTGGAGAAGGTCAAGGCAGCAGTTTTTAGCTCGGAAGAGTCAAAGCATTTGGTCCTGACGGCTTTCCAGAAATCTCTTATCAAACTTACTGAAACTATATTGGACCCTCTGTGGTGACTACAATTTGTAGCTTTTTTATGACAACCAAATTTCCCCCTTTCTCTTAATCACACTAATCTAGTCTTGATCCCTAAAATCTGAAATCCATTATTAGTTTTTCAACATAAACTTATTGGTTTATGCAACAATCTGTACAAAAGTATCTAAAGCTCTTTCTAATGGCCTTAAAGAGTTTCTTAATGTCATCATATAAAAAAATCAAAGTACTTTTGTTTCAGAATGTATGATTCAGGATAATATTATTATTGCACATGAACTATTTCATTTCTTAAAAACAAAATCCTAAGGCAAAAAATATTTTTATGTGGTTAAAATGGACATGAGCAAGGCTTTTGTAAGCTCCTAGATTTTTTGATAATATTAGCAAACCCTAAAAACCGGAAGTTAAAATGAAACCCTAAAATTAACCTAATTCTATGTTTAATCTAGTGAATCTAGATTCGGTAATCCCGTGTTCTTAAACCCTATAAAATGTAATTGATATAATTGTGGAATATGGTTCGTAATAATATAGGAAAACTTTAAAATATCAGATTCGTAATTTTCTAGTGTCTTTTGGATCCGATCGAGATTAATTTTCAAAAATCGTGCCGCGGTATACCGGATAGTGAAAATATTCCGACAACATCAATAGATTTGTAAAAATATAAAGATTTCAAAAATATCAGTTTTAGAATTTTTCGGTAACTAAAAATATCAGATATAGCTTATTTACGCATATTTTTCTTTATTATCGGTATTTTAATTGTCTAGTCTACTATTCATAGTACTTTTCTACTATTTTATCTCTTACTTTTTCTTACACTCTATTTTTACACACTACCATATCTATACCTTAATAATTACCTTCCCCATACAACTTAATCACGTCACACTTTACACATTATCTTTTATTACAAAACAAACAAAACAAATCAATTCTCCCCTTATACTAAGCAAAACCGGCGCCCCCTCTCTCCTCATCCATCTCAATTTATTTTCTTTTCTATTTTATTAATTACATCTAATTTTCCACTCCAAAAATCTATAAATACCCTCTTTCTCCTTCATTCTTTCACACAACACAATTCATACTAAAACTCTCC